>BJBW01001667.1:175414-273621 GCA_004320125.1 Scolopax mira | reverse complement strand
TCGTTCTGATTGGTCGATTCGGTCAAAACCACGACACCTAGCCTTTATGAAAAGAGACAATGCAGTTGCCCCCACATTAAAGATTCCAAACCATTATGCCAGCTTCAGCTGGAGTCCTCTAGTGCCCAGGGTCCTTTCCTGCTTCAGGTGTACCTCCATATTTTCACATTCACTACAACTGCTGCAGGTGCATGGCCTGGGCTGCAGTGTTGGAGCGGGGACTGTGGCCAGTGCTGCAGCTGTGGCAGTAGATATATGGAGCAAGGGTGTCCCCTGGCACCAACACATGGGAAGGTAGTTCAAGGTGGTCTGCTCTCAGCTGGGCCTCATCGCCCTTGGAGAAATCTGGGGATGCACAAGCATGGAGATGACACACAAGCGTCTGAAAAGCTGAAAATTGTATGTTCTAGCTTTTGGAGCACTCCCTATTTCGAAGTTTCCAGCCCTGTCAGGTCCTCGCCATCTCCCTTCACTGTCATGAGTCTGAGGACCCTCTGTTGGGTGTGCTTCAGAGAGCTGTGGTTTAAGCTCCGCTGGAACTGGATTTCTCTTGTGTATTTGAACAGGCATGCGATAAAATGAAATTCCTCTGTCAGCTTCCATTGGAGTTGGTAGGCTTCTTGCTTTTCAGAGCACCTAGAATCTGAAAGAGCACCTGAGAAGACAGGCAGTCATACCTCCTTTGAGTTGCCCTATTATGTCCATGATAATCTACTAGACCACAGCCTCCACTAGACTCTTACCTTAGGAATCGGCATAGCACGTCCTGATAGACAGAGAAAGTTGTTATTACACAATGTGAGTATATCTGCCACTGGGATAAATCTATAATTAGGATATCCACTTATGGATGCTTTCCAAATACATCAAAACAGTTATGCCAATTACTGGCATAATTGTAAATGAATCAGAATAAGCATCAGCAAAAGAATCAAACTGGAAGTTGTACAGTTTGCCTTGCTAATTATATTGCTCATAAAATAGCTGACATGAGATGTCTGCTACCTGCTGACTGGGGAATGCAGGGGGTTCTTTATGCTGATTGAACACTATTAATAAATAGGATATTTAAATAGAAACATATAAATAGCTTCACAGAGTGATCAAGAGTGGTTATTTTAAAATCTAGAACATTCCCATTCTACTAGACTTGGAAACCTGGCGTTGGTGGGAACACTTTTGCCGTGTGCTAGCAGAAAATACAGATGCTTTTCTCCTTAGTTCAAATTCTCTGAATACAGTATCAAACAGCTTTTTTTTTTTTTTAAGAATTTCAGCTACCAAAACAAGTAACTCCTGGTGGGATAGGCTGAAGAAATACAAATTGAGGCCTTTGCTGGCAATTTGTTTATAACCAGTCAAAATAAGGAGATTTCTGAGATCTCTATCATTTTACATCCCTCCCCTTCTTAGCATATTTGACCCCTTTGAATCATTCTGGAATCATAAAATAAGTCTTTTAAGCAGCTATTTGCGTTGTAGTTTTGCCGCTATCATTTACAGAGAAACTCACAGGAAACATGCAATATTGACAGCTAATAATATCAGATTGATGTCATACTCATCAGAATAACCTTCATTTTGCAATTGACCCTTTTCAATGCTGCTAATACTTGACTAATATAATGAGCTGTGCCTGCTCCCCCACTGCCAGCTGGTTCAGTCCCACACAAGATGACAGCAGAGGCTGGTGAGGGGGAAGCAGCAGATAGGAAACGGAGGCTAAAGTTCCTGCTGCCTCTCCTTTGGCGCTGCTTGTTTAGCTGTGCAACTCAGCAGCAGCAGAAGTGCCTCACAGATGCCTCTTCAATCAACTATGCAAGTGTGGATGCATCCTCTCCACTCCCAGGAGTCGGGTAAATCAGCACATCTGTAACCCGTAGTAGCAAACTTCCAGACAAAATAAGAAGCTTGTTAGCAACAATAAGGAGAGCCAGGGTCCTCATTATCTCTTTTGCCTTCTGTACTTTTACTTCTCAAAAGATCTGGGATGGTGCCACGCACAGAGGAAGAGCAGAAGTAGAAGCCGCCACATCTTTAGGGATGGCTGCAAAATTTGGCTGGTTCAGAGCAGGAAAAAGCCAGCCCTGCGAAAGTGTGGGGTAGAAGACAGCTCACAGTCTAGTTTAATCACTGGAATTGTCCCAAAATATGTCTGGCCAATGGCTTTTCACACTTTATAGCCTTGAAAATAGGGAGGGGATAGAATAAGAAAGAGGTTCATAAAGTTATGAAAAAAGAGGTTCAAATGAATTTATTTTGCTTACTAATGGTGCATGCAAAAATAGATAGAATTAAATTTGATTTTACATTCCATGGTCTGTCTCAGCTGGCTTGCAAACACTGAATATAGGGAGATGATTGTTGTCATTAGTTACCTGTTTAGGATTTTGTAAATATAATAGCACTTTTCACCTAGAGCTGCTTGGCATCTCAGTAATAGTGTGGAATTTTTCTTGAAGACTTTCCTGTGCAATCAGATAATTTAAAGCAAAAAACTAGGACCTGAGAATCCTTGTGTTAGATCTCTCAGGTATACTTATCTACAAGGACTATCCAATAAACCAAGTCTCCCTCATTTTTACATTTTATACATCTGGTTTTTTCCTCTTCAAATTGAAAACTATCTTTGGCCTACTAACAGAATTTCAGAAACACCCACACTCTGCAATATCATTCTTCAGAGAGTAAAATATCTGTAATCAAAGGTTCCCATTTTTGCTTATTTTCTTGCACTTCTAACCCAAGCTCTGCTTGGAGAAACCTGCATATAATGCGTTTTAAGCAAAAAATTACATATCTTAAGAACCCTTTTTGTCATACCTGTTATGCTCATTTTTTAAACACTTGCACACAGCTCCATCAGCTTGATATGCCGTAATATCAATGCCTTTGTGGAGCTTCGCCTGTTCTGTGAAACCTACTGCTTCTGATGTCTGCTTACTGGGTAGCTATGCTTTGAAAGTAAGCTGCAGAGTGGGAGAAAAAAGAATCTACTTAGAGATTAGGAGCTAGTGTCCTGAAAAAAAAAGGGGGGAAAACAGAAGTCAAACTCAGACAGAAGAGTCTGTGAAATACTTACTTTTTGATAGTATTTTGGACCACAGAATCAGTGGCAAAATTCTTGTCCTAGTTGCATTGGATCCTGGATTTCCCTGCTTTTATATTCCTGATCAAAGTGAAGATGTTCAGGGATAAAATCATGACTGCATAAATATTCTGCTGCACTCTTTTCGTATAAACGATGACCTTCCACTGCTTAAAAGCTTTCACTCAACATACTGAATAAAATTAAGGAAGTTAAATGCTACAGACAAATTGTTCTGCTACAGATTATTTGAAAGGTGAGCAAGGTGTGTATCCAAGATGATATTTAGAGGTATCATTTGCCTTTGTTAATGAAGATAATGTGTAAGGGCGGCTATTTGTTATGATGTGATGTGTTAGATATTGCAATACTGGGGCAACAGCATTTGAAATCATCAGAAAAGAGTTTGCAATTTATGCTTCTGGTTATCAAAAGTTGAGGAAATTTCATATTCATCTACTCAAAAAGATCATAAGAAAAGAAAATAATTTTTTTTTTTTTTAAATTGAAATAATAGGTCTAAAGAAAAGTTGCTTGAGCAAAGCATGAGAAAGGCAGGGAAGGATTTTCCAGGACATAAAATGAAGACAGTAGAGAGGCCTGTAAAGAAAATAAAAACCTGTTAAGAGTGAAAATTTTTGAGTGGTAAAGGCCAGAGAGAGTAGCGGAGGGGCAGAACCCAAAATAAACAACTACAGAGACAAAGAAATATAGAAAAGAGAGCTGAACTGAAGAAGAAGGCAAAGAGACAGTGTCACTGAATGGAAAAGGGTCTGTGAATGTCTCAGTGAAGGAAAGGGTGCAGAACTGAGGTCAAATGAATAAAACATATTGGGATTTCTGGAGTGAGAATATGAGAAGAAATTAAAAGTGGCAGATGGAATAGGAAAGAAATGGGGGAAATCAAGTGTGAATGCTAGCTTGGAAGAATTCTGACAGGATGAGCAGTTGGAGAGGTGGGATATTTCTGAAGGGATGATTTTTTTTTGGAAATAGAAGTTCTGAGATAAAATTATGGAAGTAAAGTAGGACTGTTGAAGAAATACATCACCCTCATCTGCTTCTTACACTTCTCATAGTTTTTTTCTGCCACTTAACATCATTTTCAGTTAAAGATCCTTTCACCAAAATCTCTCATATGCTTCCCTTCTTCTTTGTAAATCACCAACAATATTCTCTCTTCCCACCAGCCCTCTCCCTCAGCTCCTGTTAGCTGACAGGGACTGAGTTTGTCCAGCCCTTACAGGTTATGCTGTGTTGAGACCCAACGCATTGCTTCACTTCCTTGTACTGCTTCAGGGAAATGGCCAACGTGACCTCATTGATAATATGCTGTGCCATGAATACTACCTGGCATTATGGAGGAAGAAGACAATCCAAATCCATAGTCATCTTCTTCTTTACTAGCTGTTCAGACAAGGAGCTCCAGGATTTCCAGTTCTTCTTTTCTCTCCAAAGCAGTATGAACTTTTGCTTGGAACAGTGAAAGTAAAGAGAAAAAAAAAGAAAATGTTTCCACATCAGTTTTGCAGAAGTAATATAATGCAAGTTAGCTGCCTAGTGCTCTATGTAATCTTCTAGTGGGGTATGAGGTGGAATGAGAAAAAAGCCTGTGAGAATCCCAGTTCCCAGAATTGAACTCCACAAGCACCAAAGACCATACAAATGAGAGGAGAAGCTCAAACATAAGAAGATATGACTAGTAAAAAGGATGACAAAGAAATGTGTTTAAAAATATGACAATAATAGTAGTTGGTGGGGAGGGAGTAAGGGACATGAGAGGTAACAGTTTTAAACTAAAAGAGGGGAGATTTAGATTAGATACAAGAAAGAAATTCTTTACTTTGAGGGTGGTGAGGCACTGGAACAGGTTGCCCAGGAAAGCTGTGGATGCCCCATCCCTGGGAATGTTCAGGACTAGGTTAGATGGGGCTTTGAGCAACCTGCTCTAGTAGGAAATGTCCCTACCCATGATGGGATTGGAACTTGATGATCTTCAAGGCGCTTTCCAACTCTAACCATTCCATGATACTTTGAGACAAGCTTGGATAAAGGTGGAAAAAGAAAATAAAGGACCTCTCTTTGCAATGCTTGCCTTGCAAAAGATTCCTGTGCCCAGCCACAGCCAGTGCCTCCAGCCTCTTCTCTTCCACTCCCATTGCCTACCCATCAGATCTTTTTGCTTCTGACCACTCACAGTAAATGGTGAAAGCATGCAGCCACAGTGCTCAGCACAGCAACTTGCAGTACTTCTCCCTTTCTGTGTAATGCTCTCAATCCAGAGAGACAAGAGAGCAGAGCAATGACCAGATTATAAGCACCACTCACTTTAGCCTGTGCATAGTTGAAGTGCATAAAGGAGAAGTAAGAACTTAGGCCATGGAAGAGCACTTTCTCCTGCACTGTCTCTGCTTTCTGCAGGAGAAAATCCCCTGTAGCTTTCCCTCCTAGTTCCTACAGTTTTGCCCTGTGATCCTAGGGCCTTCACAAAATATCGAATGTGAACTGCAATGCAAAGGGTGTCTTACTTCATCTCATTTGATATTTCAATTTACTGAAATCTTCTGCTTAAGGATGGTCACACCAAATCTTTTGCTTCATTTTTACATTACTATATTTAATATTTAGAGCTAAAAATGAAGATATCAAACATATGCTAGTAATAAAGGAACAAAGATTGCAGGTTATATATAGATATAGATATAGATAGATTGCAGTGTATATACGTGGAGAGAAAATATTTTACTCAATGTATTTTAAATACTGTATTACAGAGTCAGGCTGTAACAATATCATACACAACTGAAATCCATAGATTTTTACTTTTAACTATTTTTTTTACCCAGTGAAAGTAAATTAGTAGTGACTTCAGCTAAACTGGACATCCCATGTAATGTTTCTGAAAGATATGGAAAAAGAAGCCCAATACCAGTTAATCATCAGAGCCGAGTCAAAACAGACCCTGCAGAAAAATGAGAGTATTTTTAAACTCCTTACCACAGCCTAAATTCCATTAGCATGAGTTGGAAGGACACATCTGTTATTCTTTAAGGAACTAAAGCAGTTGGCTGGCCTCCTAGCTCTTGAACAAAGTGTTCAGGGCTCACATGGCAACACTGCTGCATATAAGGAATCTGTTTAATTTAAATTATTTTTCCAAAGGAAAATAGAAAGGAAGGAGTAATGATTGAGAAGGATCTGTGAAAGTTTTGCTATACAGACACGTTTGTTGCAAAATCTGTCTTCACAGGTTGGTTCATCCATCATCTAGAGTTACTGAAAACAGCAAAAACATGTGGAAGTAATGTAGATAAAAAACCGAAATGCCTGGAGATTAATCTAGCTTCCTGTTTTATTGTCTTGCATATGAATGGAGAGTTTACGGAACAGGTGTGAAGAAAGCTCTGTTTGAGTTCAGACTATTCACAATTAATTGGTTCAAAATATCGGCCAGGCTTTTCTTTTCTCAACCAGCTTTCTGTTGGATCGCACATACATATTGAAAAGGAGAATGCGAGCTTCCCTGCATGAGATTTTGGTGTAAAAATCTGAGTCCAAAAATTTCATAAAACCTGTGTTTGTGACAGTAGGGGAGAAGAAATGAAGAGTGAAAGATAGAGCAAGGGAGTAATATCTGTAGAGACAAAACAAGGGTTAAGCGAAACCAGATGCACTTGAAGCGATCCATGAAGTATTATACCAAGAAAACCACAGAAATAAATTATAGACAGAGAAAAGTTGCCATTCACTCTTTAGGTGAAGGAATTAATGTATTCATGTCTGAATGGCTACGTATCTCAGGCTGAAAAGGGGCCATGGACATATGTGCTTATGTGTGTTATACAGAGAGGTGTAGTGGGTTAGTGAAGTTTGGAAAATTGCAACAAACATTTAAAAGAAATATATAGAGGAAAGGTTTTGTGATTGGGTGAGTAGACTTTATCCACTGCACTCAAAAGCTTTCAGTACTTACGTTTAACAATATCCTCATAACTGATGCAATCAGTAAATGTAAAATATAAAGTCTAAAAGGGGAAAACATTCATATAAGCTGTCCTGAGTTTTTAATGCAAAACCTAACTTGAACCCTCTAATCCTTAGAACCATTTTCATGAACTCTTTATAAAGCATAGCATTTCCATGTCTTTGCATTGCTAGTTGATAGAGTTGGTAGGCAAACCAAATCTACAGACCCAAACTGAAAGCTTGAATTTGGTGCTTGTGGGTTTCCTTTTCTGTTAACTTTAATATGACTAGGCCTAATGAAGGTACCAGGTTGCCTGATTTGTTTCTCAAAAAGAAAAAAACACATAAAAAAATGCTAGAAATGTGGAAGTACTTAAGAAGACGAGCTGTTCCCAGCGCTACAGAAAGAGAATAGCAGCAGAGCTTTTGTGAGACTTGGAAAGGCCCACAGTAACCCGTCTGAGGCACTCTTGAGGAGACATTGTCTTTGTATCCAGTCACCCTTTTCTAGGGTAATAATTGATATTTTATGGTTTTGCTTTCTTGATTTCATTCAAAGGACTTAAAAAAACCACAAGAGCGTTGTTCTCTGGCCAGCCAAGTTCCAGATGCCTTGAAACACATGCTGGTCACGGAAGTATTTGAAATACTACTTCAAGTAAAACCCTCCAATTATAAAAAAGTGCTATAATCATACATTTAGGAACATATGTTTAAACTGGCTTCATCTATTTTAAGCAGAACAAAAGCCAACTGAAGAGTTTCAAGAGAGATTACACCATTTTGAATGGAGACACTAATAGAGGCTTTTTGGGTAAGAACCCTGTGATTTAACACTGAAAATTAAAATAAATACATTATGGAAAAGTAAGATTTCAGCATGTATAGACTTAAGGATGATTGCCAGGAGATCCCTTCCACTTATGTCAGCTCTGTCACTGATTTGCTGTATAATTTGAAATTAAGAGGGATAAAGTTTCTAGGAACAAATAATTTGCTTTAGGCTGAATGAGGTAGAAAAAAATTGGACAAACTTGCAGGCCTCTCAAGCCTATCAGTCACTGAGTACCTCTGTCCCACTTTTGTCTGTCTGTAACTTAATATATAAACTAATCCAGCTTAATGTACTGGCTGAGTTCTAGGGCTGAGAAACACAATCATGTTTCTGTGCTTCTGGGAAAAACTTTAGCACGTGTTCAGCAGGGGTACTGAAATATGCCAGACTTCGTGCTTAGAACTGATTCTGGTCGAAGGAACTGTGGCCCTGTACTCAGAGTACTCCCATGCATCAGAGGATGTACTATAATTTCAGAGTGCAGTCTTAAAATGGCAGTCATGCAAGCCTGCCTTCAAGCCCACAGCTCTGCCCAGGTGGTTACACTCAGCACCATTCACTTTCCAGACCATTTCCCTGCACAGTACACAGGATATCGCCCACTGTATGCTGGGGGCAAAGTGAATAAACAGCACAGATTTAATTTCACCTCCCACTTTTACGAGTGGAAGAATGGGAAGCAGCATGTAGGGAAAGCTTGAGAACCTCTGAATCTTTTCATTACGTTGTACTACGTTATTGATTAGGCGGGAATGAATAAGCACTTGCTCAAAATATAGAACGGTTGACCTTCAAGGTCAGCAGACCTGGTAGTGGTGCACGACATAACTACTTGGCAAACAGTAGATAGAGAATTAATCAAATGCCATCAATGTATTTCTCATCTTCAAACTCATCTCTGGGCCTCATAGAGGAACAGAAATGGTGTCACTGAGGACAAAATAGCATCAACCTAATAATATTTCCTCTCTTACATTTGCTTCCCCCATCTGCTCACATTTCTTGTGTGAGTTTAATCTAAGCAATGCTTTGTTGAATATCCATCCAGGCTGCAAGCCTCTTACAACATTCATTTTTAACAGGAGACACAAATTCTGAATGCTTTGTTATGATTCTCATGTGAATGTTGACCTGAGCAGTGGCAACAATGAGCTCTCTTAACATTACATAAACTGAGCCTTGTCCTTTTTACTCAAGAGTGGAGAGAGAGGAGGCTGTGTTCAAAGAGCAAATAGTCTAGAGGAGAACTCTTTCTTGACTTCATGTTAGTGTGCTACCATAAAAAAAGCTGACTTGCTTCATTTATTTTCCCTTAGAAGGAGACAATTCTCCCATTCTATAAAGAAAAAAATTAACACCAATGATTTTAATATTTCCCTTTTTGCATTTAACTAGGATGTTTAGAAGTGGTATTTCCTGCAGGTAATAGACTGTCCTATCATAGTTCTCATGGGTTCTAACCAGATAATTTGCCTTGAATCTGAGAAGTATTTAGCAAAGCAGAAAGAAATGGAGAGTATGACAACCAGAAGATAGGGGCTGAGATAATTAGGTACTCATATAAGGATTTAGTATTTTCCAATAAGCCCATGGAGACTACTGAATCAAGATCTAATTCGCTAACGTATATTTACATGTTTAAATAAAATGTACAAGCACAAAAGGAGAGGTGGACTCTGAACTTGGGTTCTCATTTGAGCTGTGAGATAGGCAGGAATCTGAAACTTTCTTCCATGTGCCAATTGCATCCTTCAATCACTGGATTACTGTTTATTTTGACAAAATCTTGACTAGTTTAGCAAAACACTCTGTCCTGAAACATCTCAGTCACTCTTTCTCATTGACATTGTTTTCATAGAATCATGGAATAGCGAGAGTTGGAAGGGACTTTAAAGGCCATCTAGTTCCAACATCCTTGCCATGGACAGGGACACCTCCCACTCAAAGCCCCATACATCCTGGCCTTGAAGGGGAAGGGGCATCCACAATTTTCCAATACTTTATTTGCATTGGATTTGAGAAACCACTGTTTTCCCACTGCAGAGAAGATTCCTGACAAACCGAGTTACCATTCCCCTCTCTGTGATACTTCTATTAGTCCTTTAATTCATTTGCACTCTAGTAGATGAAATGTGGCTCTGGAGTTGATGACCTCTCTTCTGCTTCTTCCTCTCTATCTTTCCCTTTCCCAAAGAGAAACATGGAGACTTCCCCCCTTTACAAAGTGCCTTGAGATGCGTTGCTGGCGATTTTGCCATGAAGGTTAGCTTCGCAGCCCCATTGCTTTGATTCATACCACTGTTTGCACAAACACAAACCTTTTTTTGTGCTCCTAACCATTTGTTCAAGGCTTCTTAATTGATCCAAAACCACTTAATTTCTCTACTGTATTATTAAGGAACTTTTTCTCACAGTATCGAAGAAATGTGATTACACCTCTAAAATGGTTTTTCAGAAACTAACCTCTGTGTTTATAGCAAATCAAAACAGAAAGTAATCATCTCAGTTTGCTTTTCACAGATGTTTAAAGCAATTTTATGCTACATAGCTTCCTTGCATCTGCTTTCTGCAGTACCAGGATACATCAGTTACAATTTAGGTTCACCAAATAAGGGGTGGATTGGATGCCATTTGATAATTGTCTTCTATACACTACTATTCCTTTACTGCTAGCATTTGTGTTGTGAGTTTAATGCTTGCAAAATGTGGTGCTCTGACACAAATGAAAACTCCTCTGTAAACTGAGAGAAGCACACTGACTTCCTCTACTGCCTTACTAAAGTGCCTTAAAACCAACATGGCTCCAGTTGCCAAATTAAAATATCCTTGACAATATGCTTAGCTTTAAATAAATGAGGTGCCTCATCATACCTCTTGAAATCAATTACACTAATTCTGCTCTAAATTAAATAGTTGAAGTGCTCTTTCAACCTGATACTCTACTGCCCACTCCTGGGCATAAAAAAGTAATTCATCCTCAAAATCCATCCAACTCCTGACTTCCCTCCTGAGCATTTACAGTTGACTCTGAGGCAGAAAGTTGTTTCATCAAGAGCCAGAGCCCACTGGATAATCATGATCTGCTTTCAGATCCATTCTGGACTGGATTTAAGCCATTTTTCTTTAATGTTCAGTATTTCTCCAGTCACAGGTGAATTCCCTTTTTCCTCCTTACTATTGACCATAATATGAATTTCAACATTCCTGATCTTCATCAGGGAACAAGTAACATGAAAGGAAAATATATAATGTGCATTAGATCTAGTAATTGCCCTAGCAAAATTGTTTTTCCTCTCAAGCTTACATGTCAAAGAATTAACCATAAGCTGAAACATACCATGACAAGGGAGCCTCTAAGAAATGCAACTTTGATTATTACAAGAAAAAAAAAATTCAAATAAAATATAATATCTTGAAAGAGAATGGAAACATGATTAGTGTCTTTAACATAGTATTTAAACAATTCATTCCCTCGCTTAAGAATAAGGGTTATTTGAAACAGATGTTGTAATACATTAGGTACATTCTCTTATCCCCGTTACCAGCTTTGGAGACAGCCTGTTGGTTAATGGTGTTTGGGTTTTAGACTTAAGCAGTTCTTTACATTATTTCTCCTTCTCCCCTTTGAGGCCTCAAAGAGATGCTGCCAATTATTATTTTAGGAGTAATCAATCACCATGGCTTGGTAAATTTAAAATAGCAAATAGTTATTACAAATGAAAACATAAAGAATAAAATTGTGACTGTATCAAAGCAAAAATTTTCGGGAGGATAGGCTCCAATGCACCATGCAATCTGGAGCCTGGCTCTGTAATGCAGGGGAAGAAGAAATCTCATGAATTCGGGGAAGGTATAAATGGTATAAATGATATAAATGACCATAAAAAACCTTGGTATTACTGTTCTTGCTCTTACAGCTCTTTACAAATGCCAAGCTTTAGATCTTCCTTTAAGTTTCACTGGCTTGGGGACAGTGTCTATCCCAGGGATATAACAGTTAATTTTCAGCTTGCTCTTTGTCTCTGTTTAGGACATTCTTAGTAAATTCTTCCAGGACAACTCCATGGTGGATGCTTCCCCAAAGAAGCATGGATGCAAACTAGTTGCTAATACACTTTTATTTGTCAGTGTAGACGTGTCCTTGGAGTTCTTTGGTGCCAATTCCTTTCTATCTTTTCCTAGTCCCTTTCCCCCACTTCAAAGGCATTCACAGAATTTTTTTATTTGGTGCCCAAGGATATTGGCAGTAGCTGGAAATGTAATTGTTTCTGATAGTATCAGAAACATTCACATTTGGGACAAGTGTGCATCTGATTTGTATGGGCCCTGTTTCCCTAGAAAAGCTCTACAGTCCCAGCACTGCACAAAACTGGCGCACACCACAAGCATGAATATGCAACAGCACTATTATTCAAGAATCACAGTTAATGGTAATAGCCTTTTTTCCCAAAAAAATTAATCATAAAATATGTAAGTCAGCATATTTAAATAATGCATTGAAATCAGAGCACAGCATGAATAATATTTAAATTAAATCTGACAACATAAGAAATATTAAAAAGGGTATTCACACTAATGGAAATAAGGAATTTTCAAAACTACATTTTCTGAAGAAGGAAATAATTAAAAGAACTATTTCAGTAGGATAATTTATGGAATCACCTTATCAGCAAATAAAAAGTGTAGTTAGACTAAATGAGGCCTCCATAAAATGAAAAGGAGAAGAAATGAAAGCAAGACAGGCATATATATTGCTTTGCAGGAAGGCACAGGAACTAAAACAGGCAGGCTGGTCTCATGCAAGACGTCTCAGGTCTTGTAGCTGAAATCTGTGTGTCACCAAAAGCACTTCAATGAAAAAAAGCCTTTTAAAAATATGTTTATAAACTTAAGCACTTCTCAACCCAAGCAGCTGGATAACAAGGCTCTCAACTCCACATTTCTGAATGGTGGAGCTCATAATGGGAGTGTACATAAAAGCAAATGCCTGAAAAATACTTTTTCCGTGGCAGTAACTTGCTTTGGGTTAGAGATAAGGACTGTACTTAGGAGAAGGTATTTGTTGGTTTGTATTTCACTGCTGCCATTGAAATACACTCAGGGCACCTGGATTTTGCAGATCACAATCCAAATTCTAGACTGCAGGGGAAGTACTAGAGCTTCAGTCAGCTCTGCTCTAACTTTAATATTCTTTAATACCTTTGAAAGTCCAGACACTAGTGCCCTCTCTCTCTCTCCCCTGATGTGATATAGCCAGTTATGTCTTGTATTTAACTGAGTGGCATGGTCTTTGGGACACAGTATTTTACTCTAATGAATAAAAAGAATCTCTTACATTGCTGCCAATTGATCAAGAGTATCTGCCTCTAATTTAGCTGTTTATCAGTGGTGTTCCTAAGCACAGCCAGAAATGCTCCTCAGTGCTTCAGTGTGTTTGCTGACCTCATGTGTCTTTCCTAACCTTGTGTGTCTTCTGGACCTGTACACAGTGAGCTTTTAAAAAGTCCTTTTTTATGTACACTTTAATACTGAAATTCCCGATCATCTGCTGCAATACAAATATGTCTTTTTGGCAGCTAACAGTCATTGTGAATAGTGACTGATTCCTTCCATTCTGCTGTTCAGGCTTGTATAAATACCAAGATGTGACAGTAGGGATGAGGAAGGTGTCACCACAGCTTCATTCTGGCACATGAGACAGTGATGGGGAAGTAGCAGCACTTTCACTCCAATACAGGCTGCTCAATTAAACCAATCGCTGGTCGTAGACAAAGGCACTCTGAACTTACAGATGGGAACAACGCCATCCTCGCAGATGGGCATGAGCATCCAGCACCAAGGAACATTGTACTATCACTGAATATCCGTGTTGTCGCCTGGCCAGAAATGTCAAAAAAACAGGTGCTGATCCCAATCTTCTATGCCCACAATACAAGGGAACACACCAGCAGTCATTAATCCAAAACCCATCTGGATTAATTCTCAGAAGCCCCTGGGGAAAAATAAGGAGAGTCTAATGAGTACGTTTAAAACAAGCTGAGTGTTTTGAAAAGCAGTTCTACATTTAGAAATCTCAGAAGAGAAAGATTCTTTGAAATCTGATCTGTGACATCTTCTTGATTTCATGAGAACATGAAAGAAATATTCCAGGAAAACAACAGTTGTCCTGAAGCCTGTGATCCCATTACCCACTATAGGATTCTGAATATTTCAAAGGGAACAGAGACTACATATCACCAAAGACAACCCCATTTTTAACACTACCATATTTATAAATTTAATCATACTGTCAGGGACACTGAAGAAAGAAGGAATTTCTTGTAAAGAGAGGCAGGAATTAATGAAGTTATTCTTTAAGGGAATGACCAAGATAGCTGCAAAATCACAGATTTGCTTGGAAAACTGTAGTCTTTGGGAGAGTGAAGCTTGGAGCTGTGCTCTGAAGACTGCACATCTCTAATACCAATATATTTCCAATCACTTTAAAAGGCATAGGCAGCTTGGAGATCATTTTCTCACTGGGATCTCTCTTCATTTTTACCTACTGCAGAAACAGCTGCCTAATTGAAAGAGGAAGGGGCTCACAGTAATATGAGCCCTTTGGGAAAGGGGTCTGAGCTGTTGTGTTCCTTCATGTTAGAAAGAAGGACCGGAAAAAAGGTAGAAACTAAAAGATATAAAAGGTATGAGGGAATAAAGAAAAGTTGAAAAATGTAAAAGCAGTGTACAGGAAATGCTTGAGAACCTCTGAATCTTTTCATTACATTATACTGCACAGGGGGTTTTATTATTTAGGAGGAGATGAATAAGCACTTGCTCAAAGTATAGAATGATTGACCTTTGAGGCCAGCAGACCTGGTGGTGGTGCATAGCATAACTACTTATACCTGGCCAGCCTCACCTCCATCCATGGATATAATTCTAAGCATATAGAAGAAAAATAGTTTATCCAGAGTGAAGTTTATCAGTCAGCATGGTCACCAAGGGGAAATCATTCTTGACCAATCTGATAGCCTCCTCTGATGGAATGACTGGCTAGGTGGATGAGAACAGAGCAGTGGATGTTGTCTAACTTGACTTCAGCAAGGCTTTTGACACAGTTTTCCATAACATCCTCATAGGTAAGCTCAGGTTAGATGAGTGGACAGTGAGGTAGACTGAGAATCAGCTGAATGGCAGAGCTCAGAAGGTTGGGATCAGCAGCACACAGTCCAGTTGGAGGCCTGTAACTAGAGGTGTTCCCCAGGGGTCAGTGCTGGTTCGGGCTTTGCTCAACATATTCATCAGTGACCTGGATGAGAGGGCAGAGAGTACCCTCAGCAAGTTTGCTGATGACACAGAACTAGTAAGAGTCGCTGACACACCAGAAGGTCTCACCATAAAGTGACAGGCTGGACAGGCTGGAGAGTTGGGAAGAGAGAAACCTGATGAAATTCAACAAGGGAAAGTGTCGAGTCCCATACCTGGGAAGAATAACCCCATGCACTGGTACAGGTTAGGGGCTGACCTGCTGGAGAGCAGCTCTGTGGAGAAACACCTGGGACCCCTGGTGGAAAACAGGATGACCATGAGGCAGCAATGTGCTCTTCTGGCCAAAAAGACAACTGGTCTCCTGGGGTGCCAGCAGGTTGAGAGAGGTCATCTTCCTCCTCTACTCTGCCCTGATGAGGCTGCATCTGGAGCACTGTTTCCAGTTCTGGGCTCTCCAGTTCAAGAAAGAAAAGCTTCTTCTCACTGCTGGAGACAGTCCAGTGGAGGGCTATAAGATGATCAAGGGAATGGAGCAGCTTACTTAGGAGGAAAGCCTGAGAGACATTGGTCTGTTTAGCCTGGAGAAAATTTAGAGGGGATCTCATCAGTCCTTATAAATATCTAAAGGGCAGATGACAAGAAGATGGGGTCAAGCTCTTTCAGTGGTGGCCAGTGACAAGAAAAGGGGCAATGGGCACAAGCTAGAACACAGGAAATTCCATCTGAACATTAGGAAAAAAACTTCTTTACTTGGCAAATAACAGAAAGAGAATGAATCAAATGCCACTGAAGACAAAATAGCATCAACCTAGTAATATTTCCTCTTTTGCATTTTCTTCCTCCATCTGCTCCCATTTCCTGGGTAACAGTTTCATCTCAGCAATGTTTAGTTGTAGACCTGTCCCGTCTTCATTCATGTTTGAATGTTGACCTCAGGAGCTGCAAAAATTCCTGCTCCGTTAGCACATGTGCTGAGCCTTGTCCTTCATGCTCAACAGCAGAGAGAGAGAAGGTTTTATTCAAAGAGCCACCAGTCTAGAGGAGAGCGCTTTCTCTCATCCTTGAGTCTGTAAATTCTCATATAGCCTGAGTGTGCTTTCTTGACTTCATGTTAGTGTGCTACCATGAGAAAGCAGGTCTGCTTGCCTGGTTTCCACCTTAGAAACTATTTTCTTATTCTTTAAAAGATACTTTGTTTTGTGGAAGAAGGAAATGGTGTCCAGAAAATGTGAAAGTTAAGTTAGTGGACAATAAAGGAAACAGGAGGAATACAAGAGAATGTGGTACTTGTGCAGGATAAACAAGGAGTGGCTTTTACTCCACCACATCCAGTCTTTTAAGTCTTGTATCATGTCACTCACTATTAAATTTACTTTCCTCTGAGTAGACAGGAAAGTTAACCATACCTCATTCTGCAGAGGAGAAGTAAAAAAAGAATGGTGTTTGTTCTATCTTTATGGACAATGAGAATATCCACCTTATTTTACAATTCAAATGTACAGAATCTTTAATAGCTATATCAGCCTTCACGGGAATTGTATGGACACTGACACAGGTTTACTCTGAACTGATATTTCTATAATTTGTAGATCTAAAAACCCACATTGTCTCTCTTACACACCTTATTCTTTCTTCCACCATGATTATAATCATGGTCCCAACCCCTGTCTTTGGGTTTTGGTCTTTCTAGGAAAGCAATTTTCCCTGTGGACACATAAACATTATGAGATTTTGCAAAAGCTTTACAATACCTAAAATTAGTTACTTTGATTTGAGTGGACTCCTTACAAGTTTTTCTGCTGACCTGTTATCTAAAGCAGGATGTAAATGCATACTTTTGACATTTTGGAAAGTCTTAGCCAATTGAACTTCTTAATTCTTCAGAGAATTCACTGACAACAAGAGGAATTGCAGTCCATGTTCTTCTAGTCATAAACAAGGTATCAGGTGTAAACTGTCAGTTCTTGTAAGGAGATGTAGACAGTCTCCTGTCAGTGTCTTTGAACAGAAGCTCAACATTTTCTTTCTGTTAACTCAGAGAGTAAACACTCTCTGCTTGCTTAGTTTTCATATCACTGAAAATCCCCCTAAGGCAAACAAACTTCTTGACATAGTGCCTAAGGGTTTGGATCCAGTACTCAATATAGCAAATGTCTTTGATTTGGGCACTTCATAAGACATAGTTGGTTTAGTAGAAAGCTGAGATGTGGCTAAGATTTACTAAGAATTCTCTGGAAAGGTTTTATGTCCATCTACAACTGTTGTTTAATTCAGAGAAAAATGCTATTTGGATTTAGTATTGGAAGATGAAGTTTGTTTCAAAGTGGAAATTCACCATGATATTGGGTACAAAGAGAAAAAAAAAAGTCAATTTGTTATATCTAAATACATTCAATTTTGAAAACAATTTTGGTTTGTGGGGTTTTTTTCTGTCAAAAATATAAACGAAGAAATATTAGATAAATGAAAAGCTGTAAGAACCATATAATTTGGAAAAAATCATAGTCCATGGACAGGGAAATTATAATAAGGCAAAGGTTTGTTAAAGAAATTACATCAACAGTGACATGGATGTTACGGAAATCCATTGTCATTTGAAGAACAGCAGTTTGTAAAATTATCCTATTTATGTAGACTGGGTTTTTTTTTTTGTGCAGCAACTAGTCTTTTCCTCCTGTGTTTTTTGAAAAAAATAAATGTTGTTAAGTTAGCTAATTGACTTTTAAAACATCTCAGTTGCTTGTATTGCCTTTTTTAATGAAAGTGGATGATATTATTAAACAACAGGAGTTACTATTGTAAAATAGATTTCTGCGAAATGCTTTTAATAAGAATAATTATTTTATCTTGCTTAACAATTTTGTCCCTACCCATCCAACTTTCAACTCTATGACTACAATAGCCAAAAATTAGGAAATAAAAATTAGGAAACACATCATCATCCTGGGTTGAGATGATTACATCTCTCTGTGTGTGGTTCTTGTCAAGTAAGTCTGACTAAATCAATTTAGTTCTGGCATAAGCCACCTAAGCATGCCCTGTAGTCAGTAAAGAGGCATGGACATTCCTTAGGGAAATTCTCTAAGTCTGTCTTGCATACTTATTTTGAACCATCTTTTAAAAGTGATTTTTTTTTTTCACTGTCATAACCTATTAAAGGAGGTCTAGTTTTTAGATGGTTCAGGTTAGGTGTGAACAGATCAACTGCAAAGGTGCAGCAGATTAAAAGGTTTCGATATGTGCATGCAAATCTTGTCCCAAAAATGGGAATTTCACACAGATAGAATGAGAGCTCCATTTGGAGCCAGTTTTGCTAAATGTATTGCAAAAAAATAATAAAATAAATGTTATTGATATGAAGATTTGATAGGATTGTCTCACCAGTCTGAACCAGAAAAAGGATAGAGACCTGTAGATCTGGAGACTTGTTCCTTTGTGAATTGAATACAGGTTTTGATGAGCTCCTTCTTGAGTTCTCTAGTACGCATGTTACTCAGGGTTTTGCTTTGCCAAACATACTTACTTTCAGGAAGAAGGTCCCTACTGGATTTGCTTTCTTTCCTCATAATGATACAACAATTATCCCATAGGTGCAATGGATAACCAGAAATCCAGAAAGAAAGGTTATTCAGATGGAATTCAGTCTGATAATGTATATGTTTAACTAAGAGACTGAGTTCTCTTAAAACTAGGTTCGAATGCCTGTCATGAACTGTGTTATACACAGGGACAGCAAGAAGAGCTATGGAGAATATTTTAGCTGTGACTCTACTCTGTAATTGTTTACTTGAAGAAATTTTATGAGAGAACAATTAAAGGCATAGTAAATCAATTTTAGGACCACCTTGCAAATAATTTTCAGGACCCTTGAGAAGCTATTATCCTCATCAGTTTGGTCAAGATTTGCCTAATCTGGCATATTTCTAACGTGCACATCCTCAGAGTGCTTAACTTTCTCACTGAGAATGAAGTCCATGGAGCAGGAAGGAAAACCCTCACTAAAATTGCAGAAAACGGAAAGTTTCGTGAGCAAAGTAAGGTACAGTGATTCATAGGCACCTTTCTACAATTAATCAGATGTAATGGTAATCTACTTAATTGTGCATCACCCCAGGGAGCCAATTTGGCCTAAGGCAGGGAATGGCATTGACTGCTGAGTAATGAGGATACTTCTGACAAATATTTCTGTTTAACAGATATCATCTGGCAAGGTCCAACAACTCAGGTTGTGTTTAAGTACATGAAAAATGAGCACAATACTCTGCACTTTCAATTTTCTATCACAGAAGTAGCCAACTAAAAAAAGTAAAAATAAGTAATTAAGATGGAATAAAATAATTTTATCTGTCTGTGTTTATACATTGCCGTATCTTTTTTTGAGTAATTCACAGCTTTAAATTGCATCCAACTCTGTAAGAAACCATTGAAACATTATTTACTGCTGGATGCCAGCTATATCTGTCAGCATTCCAAAAATGTACAGTTGACAATGAGTCATAAATACAAGATTAATTAGTGCAGTAGTTGGAAGTTATGTTGCTGATTCGGATATTTAGTATCCACTTCACTAAGATAATTTGCATATGTTCTGCCCTCTTATCATCTGTTTAAAGATTTTATTAGAAAAAGCAGTCTAAGAACATTGGTAGCTGAAGGGAAGAGAGGGGCACATGGAAAGGGCACATGATGGTGCTTGGCTGAGGCCTCAGAACAGAGGAAAACAGCCCTTAGTGCTGGCATGAAAAAAGCTGAGACAGTCAGACAGGATTGGTGCCTTTGGAAACACAACAATAGGCATTATATTTAGAAGCTCAAAGGCCAACCATGAAAATACCTAATTGGCTTACACTCTTGATTTAAGCCTTGTTCCCTTTTTCTGCATTTTATTGTTTTTTATTCAAGTCACTGAGAATTTTGCCAGTGTTCATAGTGGGAGAATTAGGTTTACAAGAAAAGCATTTTCAGATGGTAAAAGAATTTACAACACTATAAAAAATTGCACGCATATTACAGATGAAACAAACATTGCATATTGAAGGTGACATATATGTGCCAAACTGCAGAGCTATAGGACAATTTTTTTCGTGATAAATCTTAGCTGCTTCACCGAAGTCTGTCCTCTCATTCTCACTTTGACTTTAATCTTCTAAAGAAATGTTCAATTCTATGGTTGCCTATTTCTCTTTAAGCACACATAGAAAATCCGCAAAATTCTGCCCTTATCTCTTTTTTCTTAACATGTGATGTTATGGGTTCCTGTTACTGACTGCTAGGCAGCTGCACCCTGAGTTGCCTTGTTGGCTCTTGGACCCCTATGTAGTTTAGAAAAAAAAAAGTCACTTTTTAGTCTGTTTCCTCTTAAGAGTCTCTTAAACAAATGTCCTCTTGCTTGACTTAAATCGTACTTCAGAACTGCCCATTTTCCTTATTGAAATGAGTGTGGGTGAGCAGATCAGATTTAAATATCTGCACTTGGTCAGATGACTCTCACCCCGTGACTCCAAATTTCTAGTGAAGCTACTGATATTTATGGGCCTGTGAATGTTGCGTCTGTGAATTGAGAAAAATAGTGAAGCAAATCTTCCATAACATTCAGAGCTCCTGAAAGAGTGGTCTGCACAGTCCAGAAAGACATTGGCCAATTTGGACATATTGTGATGGGGAGCCTCATGAATAGCTAGAAATCTAGAAAATTATACCTTCAAGAAATGGAGTTTGGCTTAGATGAGAATGAAGGAAAACACAAAATAATGTTCTTTATATTTCTTAGATCTGCAAAAAGGCAAACAAACTTGTCTTAATGTCTACTTGGAACGGGGCAAGAAATAAAATGCTGAAACTTCAGTGACAGAAATTTAGGTTAAATGTTAGAGAAATTTCTAAGAAATTTCATGCTTAAGCAGGGGAGCAGATGATGAGAGAGATTATGAAACCTTAGTAAGGATTTTTAAAAATGTTGGAGCAATGTCTATTGGGTCATTTTGAAGTTAGGACATGAAAATCTTCAGGGTTCCTTGTTTTTTTCACTCCCCTACTTTTCTGTTGGCTTTTTTTCTTTCACTCACTCATCTCTTTCTCTCTAAGTAAGTATGCTGCATTGCATCCCAGCCTCCAACAGTAGTCCCAGTTTTATTTTTATGCCTGGATCACAGATAAGTTGGTTGGTTTTTTTATATCAAATGAAATTTCTTAGGTCATTCTGAGTTTTTTTGGCTTTGTGGCTGGTCTCAGACAAACAAGTTACAAGTAAAGAAATAACTGCTATTTATTCTACTCTTCAAAAAGAAAATACAACAGACAGGAACTAGCTGTTGATGAGAAACACTACAATTACAGAATAACCAGTTTGGCCTCAAACTCTGTCGAATGTAAGGGACAGCCCCAGAGGGACGCATGGAGGAAAGGAATTCCTGCAGAAAACTCATGGTGCCTTTCCTGCTACCTGCTGGTTTAGCCTTCAAAAACACCTCACCTGACATCCTGCAAAAGAACAAGCTGAGGGTTTATTTCTGCCTATATTTTTTAATTGTATTTCCATTTCTGAAGAAGAATTGTTTTGCTCAGTCTGGGTTTTGCTTATTGTGTTTGTGGAGTTTTTTTAAATGTTGACTAAGTTCTAAAATGTGACTAAAAATGTTGACTATGGTTCTATACACAGCCAGACTACTATCCTATATTTAAATGCTATGTAGCTAAAATCAGCAATGTTATATTTTCAAAGGAGATTATAAATGATAGGGGAAAAAATATCTTAAACTCTTTATTTTGCTATATTAGATGAAAACAAGAAAGTAATAAGAAAGGTGACAGAACCCAAGAAAAAAATAATTTAGCATATTAGCCTGTTAGTTTTCAGATGATTGCAGAATTTGTGTTATTTGATTGAGTTTGACTTCTGTGAATACTAATAAACAAAAAAATCTATTGTTTTTCTACTAAAGTTGCACTAAGTAGATCTCTCTCTTTTTCTCTCTTTTTTTCTTCAAAGCAGTGGCAGTTAAAGGCTTGTTTGGTTGGCTGTTATAAAATCATACATTTGTCTTCTTTACCAGTAGTAGAAAGTAATTTCCTATACATTATATTTTGGACAGTGGGGAAAAGTCCATTGTAAAAATCCCATGTTCTTTTTGAAGATCACAGCTTTTTTTTTTTTTTTCCCCTAGAGAAAGAGCACTTTAAAAAGCAAATCCAAGGTTGATAAGCCATAGTCCAGAGGTTAGAAAAACATATTTATTGGAGACTCATCACAAAGGAAATCACACTATATTTTAAGTTTTTTTAATAATAGCCATATGTGTTCCTTTTTAATTATAACAAACAATGTGTGTTTGGGCTATTGATGAATGAACCTGGAGTAGAATTCATTGTACATCTGGGACTTTCCTGGTACATAAGGAATAAAGAATGACAGTCTAGATGCTGACATGCACACAGCAATATAAATATGCATCTCAAAGTATCTCTTTGATGACACAAAAGTCTGAAGTAGACAAATCAAATGTCAACACTAAATGCAAACTGAGCTATAATACCGCCACTAAAACACAGGAGCAGGTATCTTGATTTATGTGCTTAAATCTTTCAGTAAGTCTACTCCTCAGACTTGAAACCTGCTTCTGTTGCCTTTCTCTCCCCCAGAAATGCCACTGTTGATACCTGCTTTTTCCAGAAATATCTACAGACTATCTTTATCATGTCCCTTTTTGTATTAAAATATCTCCTGCAGTATTTTTTCTACTGTTAAACACAGCTAGAAACATTAATGGTGTGTATGTTGGATGAGCTCAGATCACAACTAAAGAATAGTTGCCAAGACCCAAGTAATCTGAAATAAAAAGTGGTGATAGTGAGCAACCATGAAGGCTTAGAAGATGGCAGCCATACTGCTATCTCCTTTGGCTCCAGGATCACTGTCAGGATGGTCGCACTTATTCTCCCAAATGGGAACTATTGATGCTATAGCCTACTGAAATGGCCAGAATCTCTGCTGTAGCATAGATGTTGTTAGCAGCCAATTAAAGCAGGTAGACCACTGGAATGGGCTGCCTAGAGAGGTGGTGGAGTCTTTTTCTCTGGAGACATTCAAAACCCACCTGGACAAGTTCCTGTGCAACATGCTCTAGATAGACCTGTTCCAACGGGGGGGTTTGACTAGATGATCTCCAGAGGTCCCTTCCAACCCCATATGATTCTATGATTCTATGAAAGTACAATACATAGTGACTGAGTAAGGGAAATTAGAGTACAGGAAATTTCCCTTCTCTTGGTGACCACTGTCTCCTTAGGGTCAAATCGTGTTGGCTCTTCAGTTGCTTTCTTTTGGCCTTTGAGTCCTGCATTTCTCTCCACAGAGTGACACATGCAGCAGGAAAAACAAAGAAGCATTTATCCTGTTTCACAGCTTTGTATTGCTCTCCTGGGAGCTGGAAATAGAAAACCCATACCCCATCAATGTGAGAAGAGCAGAGACATGAAGCTCTATTCCATCTCCTACGTCACTCTTCTAATTGCTAGGACTTCTGTGGATTTGGCCTCAGTAACACATTTCCTACACCTCAAAATGCAAGTGACTATATGTGCTCCCAGAGATATGTTTGCAGATGCCTAGGCAAAAAGTAGGACAATATGGTTGTAGGCATACTCAGAATTAGGCAGGATTTAGAGAGGATTTGAGGAGGGTTTTGGAGATCTAAAACTCTACACTTTTGTAGAAAGATAAAATCTATTCAGCTGAAATGTGGTAATATTTTGGGCACAAATGCTCTTCCTGAGGTCTGAGATAGAAGACTACAAAGCCAAACAATAGAATTTTGGAGCTGCCAATACCCTACCACTGTAACGTGAATGTTATTTACCAGGAGAACTAGCTTGGCTTATGGGCCTTTGTTCATGGCTTTAGAGGCAGCTGGACATCCAAATACCTTTAAGACTCTTGGCCTTTCTTCCCATTGTAAAACCACAAAAAGAAAAGGAAAATTCCAGGAGCTTCAATTTGTTTTAACAGCAAGTTAAATGAATGTACCCTTTCTCCTATATATAGCTTGAAAATATAACTCTCTTTGTTGCTGGCTACTCCTGTAACAGTACTGTTTGTCTCTTGTAAGTACATTTTAACTGTGTCTTCAGAATGCTTTCTGGAAGATGAAAAATGTTTGGGTTACAGGGAATACTGACATTCAGGAGAAAGTTACTGCTGTGAGGGCTTTGAGAAATAAAAGAAACATTTTTCCAGTTGATAAAAATATATTAAATAAAGATCCCTCAGTACATAAAGCACAGTTTATTTTCCCCAATATTTTTGTTTATTCTTTGCCAAAAGCACAGTAATATGAAATTACCAACAAAACAGAGTTAACACAAGCTTGTTATGTTGGTGTGAAGAAATCACAATCCAGATAAAAACAATTGGCAAATTGCATGCCACCTCCCACTCGTGTGCAATGGCAGCTAGAGTCCACTGGCAAAATCCACCCTTTGCAATACAGAAATAATGAGTGTGAACATCACGCAAAGAGACAAGACTCTTTTGTCTATCCTACTGGATGAAACAAGCCACAAATTCCCAGAATGGGAATGAGACATGGCTTCATAAAAAAAAACATGAAAAAAGTTTAGGGATTTTTCATAATTTTTCTAAGAGGTACATTACTATTCTGTGCCAATACATACTATTCTAGAGTTGGGAACAGAAAACAAAGTTGACAGCCTCCATCTACAGTTTCTTCTATGAATAACATCAGCAGTGGTCCAAAGACTATTTACTGACTGTTTCATCTTCCTCTTGTTTGGTGTAGGAGTGATGGATACAGTACTTAAAAAACAGAGGTGTCATAGATCTGAAAGACAAGCTCAACATCAAGGCCAGATTCAAAAGGCTGGGATTTAAACAAAAAAATGAAAATGTGACCCATACAGATCTTTTTGTAAAGTATTCACATATGATCAATTGTGATATGATCAATTATACAAAATAAGGAAAGAAGAACTTAGAATTCCTGTTACTCAGAGGAAAAAACCTCAGCTACGTGCAAGGTTTTGCTGTCCAGCAGTTTCCCATGAAGCACAGTCAGGATTTTTAAGAGCAGGTTCTTCTATCCTAATTCTGAAGAATGAAGGAACTTCCATATTAGCAAAAGGAAATAACTTTGGACTAAGACCAAGTGCTGAGAATTCCAGGCTAAAAAGAGATCATATGAGTAAAAACTACATGACTGTAGAAGTGGTGTTACCAATTTAGCTTTATTGTTAATGGAAATTATGATCAAGTGGATTGGTGTTTTGGGTGTGATGTGGGGTTTGTGTGGTTTAGGGGTTTTTTGATTGTTTGTGGATTGTGATTTTTGTGTTTTGGGTTTTTTTTGGGTTTTCTTTTTCATTAGTTGGACTAGATGATCTTAAAAGGTCCCTTCCAACCTAGGTGATTCTGTGAAAATTAGGCTTGAGAAAAATATGCAAGGAAAACCTATTTAAATCAGAGGTAGCAAAGGAAGGAAAAGCCAAAGCCAAAAATAACCATTTTTCTAAAAATAAATGTAGTCTTGGACATGAATAGCCAGAGGTGTGACCTTCAGTGGCCTTCAAATGATGTGTTCTTGAGAGCGATGATGCCTGGTTCCATCTTTTCATCTCCACAAAATAAATGAATTATCATTGCATTTCACAAATAAAGGAATATCTGAAATGCTGCCAATAGCCTCTCAAGCAACACCTCACAGAAAAGATAGGAAATATCACTGATATAAAGAAAATAGAAGAAGAAAATGAATACTCAAGAATTATTTCTACGGACAAAAGTGCAAGCTAAAGTTCTTGACGCAGACTAGAGACTTATTTCAGGGACCACTGGACTGAAACAAGAGAAAAAGAAAAGGGTGGTACTGACAAGTGCAAAACAGCCAAGTTAAAACCAGAGTAGAGAGCAGAGAGTAGAGAGAGTAGAGAGCAGAGTAGAGAGCAGAGAGTAGAGAGCAGAGTTACCACTGCTGAACTTAAAAAAATAAAAAAGAAATCTGATTCTAGAGCAGTGAGGTACTCCTGGATTGTTGATACTATTTGATATTCCAATTTGGTAATTCTTCCCAGGGAACAAGGGAAACCTCAATTGCTTTTTATTTTCCCTACAAGCAAGACTCAATGCTTTCTTTTTAACATTTTTCTTATATCCTTTTGCTGGTTTGGTTTGTTTATTTGTTTTATTACAAATGCTGGTAAGCTAAAAAACTGATAGGGAAGTGAAATGCCAATATGTACATTAAGATGAGAAAAGGTAAGGCTCTGAGAGACACATTCATTCATCTCTAGGCTGCTAGAAGCTGACCATGATGACAATGATGATATCCCATCAAACGTGCTCTTTTGTTCAGAATGAGCACCATACTTTATTGATTCCCAGTGAAATTGCTCCGAGATGAATCAAAGTACCAGCTGCCACATTTATTGAGCTGTGAAATATTTCTATTCGCTGTGCAGCTGTGTGAACCTGAACTAATCTAAAGGGCAGATCATCTACAAGAGAGCTCAAAATAGTTTTATTGTAGGCAGCTTGCCTAAGTATTAAATATCCCTTGCTCATGCGGGATTCTGAGCAAGGGCTTGCACCGAAGGAAAAGCAGTATTATTGAATAGAGAGCAGATAGACTGCTGCCTGTTTATCATAGGTGTATGAAAACTACAGAAAACTATTGAACACAGCCAATTAGTCCAAAGATATCTCATGACCAAATGGTATGTCACAGTGCTCACCACCTTGTGAGCCGTACTCAGCATTGTGCAAATCTAGAAGACTTGGTGTCGACTCAAGTCTTCCTGATAAAACCATGTGTTTCTCTGATGAGTGTTATCTCTGCAAGAGGTTGGAAGGGAACAGAATAGCCTACTAGTTTGGTTTTTGACAGATGGTAAATGATAAAGCAGCATTAAAATCAGCCAACCAGCTTAAAGTTTTCATTTTAGTGCCAGAGCATATGTATGTTGCTTGGGGAATTATGCAATAATTAACCTAAAGCATGTAGTATTGCTCTTTTACACATAATAGGAGGATTAAGTGAGCGCAGCAGATTTTATGGCCATTATCAAAATACCAGTGAAATAAAAAATTCTAGAAAACATATCAGAATACTCTAAGAGAGGAACTGAAGTCTCTCTTCTTAATACCATTTTTTCCCCAGCTGTAGTTTGTATTTTTGGTCAAAAACACTTTATGGTTCAGCAAATTCTTAAACCACTTTTCTGTAGTGAATAGTTGAACTCTTCTCAGTTACAAACCTTGAGCCATATAACTCCAAAGGAAGGAAAAGGCAGTGGGGAAAATAAGAATTTAGTTATATCTTCAAAGTGCATGGCTATACCACATGCTAAGATAGAAAATGAATTTCAGAAATGGTGAAAATAGTTGTAGGATAGCCCTATTAGCACCACTTAGGGAGTTTTCAGCCACTTAAAAAAATATCTGATGGTTTTTCTGCTTTTTTATTCATGAAGTAGTAGATTTAAAGATGGTATTCAATCACATGCTGAGTTTTAGGGGCTATTTCTACAAATTTATGGGTAGCAAACCACTGACTGGGAGCATTTAAAAAGAAAGATGGAAAAGTGTGGATGTGTGAATTCTTTGGTGTTTAGCACAACCCTAGGTTAAAGCACTTTTGTGACTATCTGTAGCTCCAACCATCAGTCATTTCACACTTGATAAGGCCATCCTGAAATATGAAATAACTCCTGGCACTGTCTTGATAGAACAGAATGGATTGATAATGTTTTTTTGCAGGAAAAAAATGATAGTGTTTTGGAACAGGAAGAGAAAATGAGCTGAGGAAAGAAAGACTGGAGTTGCCCCTGGGATAGCCAGGAGAGGAGTGGATGAATGCATGTATGGATAGGAGGAACAAGGAATAGGAGAAGGCAATATGCAGGGCCCCTGGTCTGGGAAGAGAATAAGGAATGCTGCTTCTGGGGAGGAAAGAATTGGGGCAGGATGAAGCAGCACAAAAAAAAAAATTTGGCATTAACAATTAACAAACTGGTCTGGCCTTAGAGGACAGATGCTCCCCCCTCCCCCCTTCCCCCCTCCAGGAAGGAGGAGAAGCTGTGGGACCTGAGCAAGATTTCTCTCCTGAGTGGAGAGAAAAATATATCTGAGGGAAGAGGGGATGACATTGCACCCAGAGGTACTCATGAAAGGGTCCTTGACACAGAGAGAGAACAGCTAATAGGAAATATGCACTAGTCTTCCCAGGAGGAAAATGCAGAGGGACAGTAGGATGGCAGATCAGACACAGTGATGAAATAAAAGGAGGCATGCTATTTGTTCACAATAAGCATAACTGACAATAGCTGATGAAATGTGTCGTCTTCTTGATGCTGCTGATTCCCCATGCTTTTTAACTACCTAGGTTTCACTGCTGCTCAAATGTAGCAATACTTTCATCTGGGTAAACCGAGGGGATTGTGAGCAACCTGGTGATGTGCTGTCCATGTGGTCCAAGCTTTTGTCCAGCTTGGCCTAGTGTGGGAATATTTTCACATCTGATGTCTGGCTAGAAGCTCTTGATAATACTAAAAAAGTCCCACAAGAATTGCAAGGTCCTAATGCACTTAGTTAAAGACATTATTTGTGCACTGCACCTCTTAAAGAAGGATCAGTGTGATCCTTAATTTTGCAAAGAACAGGCAAGCCAAAAAAAAAAATTATTAATATGTACAGGTGTTTCTTTGCTGGCATATTTCTGGGGGAAAAAAGCCATACCAAAACTAAACGCACTTATACAAAAATGTCTGCAAGTAAGGCTGAAGTTGTGATTAGGTAATAACTATTTGAAATTTGAGGAAGTATTCAGGAGCTGATTATGCGACACTAAGTTACAGCAAAAAAGATTTCTCATTACGGGTAGAATTAAGTTGGCTAGAATTTATTTCCATCTCTCAAGGCATGACTAAGTCTTCCATACTCTATATTAAATGGGTTTGGTGCAACTCTCTGCCACTGAATGCAACAATATGGATCAGCACATATTCACAGTAACAAACACGTTTACATTTTTAAATCGGTCACATTCAAAATCAATTGAAAATAATGCAATGGTCCATATATATTCCAAGCTATGTACAGGAGTTGTTTGGGAGCATGCTGGATGGCCCAGGTCTAAAGCATATTGATTTAGTGCTATTTGTAATACAATCAAGTGACCAGTAGTTCTCCCTGTTAACATCCAATTTACCTGTATGGATGTAGCACCTTCATCTTATGTGACAATCTAAAAATATCAGAATCATCTTTCAAATATCTCCAAAAAAGCATAAAAAGAGATGTTCTATAGAAACCTCTTCTCAGAGCATTTTAACTATGTGTTCTTCATTTGCAGTCATGTTTAATATTTGGCTTTGAGAAAGTGTAGCTCTACAATCACAGATCTAAGCATTCATCTGTTGACAACTTCATGGAATGGTATTTGTAGGAAATATCACCACAGTATCATTTCAACAGGAGGGACACTCCCCTCCCCCCTCCCCCCCCTGAACAGGTACACTTGTAAAAGTTTTCTCATAAATCAAGATCTTTGGAAAAAATGTTGCATTTAAGTTATGCTATTTTAACTCTTTAAAATTTTAAATTATCTGTCTGATAGAGATAATGAAACAAAGTGAATTCCAATAATAAATTCCATTTGCAATACAGACTTCCCTGAAAAACTTCTAAGAAGGGATGGAAAGAAGTGTAACAGAAAAACATGATATCCCCAGAGTGCTAATTTCCTCTTTCATTTTCCGAGTATATATAACTGTATCAGGAACAAAGAGAAACAGAGACAGACCAGAAAGCTGCTGAAAAGGAAAACAAATTACATGAGGGAATTTAAGTGCAACAAAGTAGGTTTTTGCTAGTTTGGTAAAACGCAAAAAGTGTTTAGAAAGGATTCCGAACTACAAAAAAATCAAAATTGTTCCAAAAGCCACATGATGAGTTCCAAACCCTCAGACATGAACATGATTATAGGAGTGCCCAGGCTGCATCCAGAGAAAATGTGCAAATCGTGCCCGTTGACCAACTGTCCAAAAACAGTATTGATGCCTGAAACATAAGGACAGCCCGTTCCAGGCAACAACTCCCAGCTGTAATAATAACTGTGGAGCTGCTCCTTCATCAGTGCAGCAAACTCCTGAGAATAAGCTGATTTAAGGTAAAAGTTCTCAGCCCCATCTGTGGTAACATGTACCACCTGAATCCTGCAGGAATGCAGAAATTCAACCAGTGTCAGCATTTGCATTTCCAGGTTCAAAGCCAACCATGGCAGGAGAGATGGGATGTGAAATGTGAGTGTGGGGGAGTGAAGGAGGTGCAAACAATTTGGTGTCTCAGTTTGTGCGAGATGGGTAAATGGGAGAGGGATGTGGATTGTTGGAAATAGGGTCTGGGAATATAAGCTGTATGGTGACAGGAGGGAGGTTAGTATGTTTGCAGCTGGGGGAAATGTAGGTGGGAACGCCAGGATGATGGGTGGGTATGAACAGTGACATGCCTTGTCAGTGTGAAAATTTGTAACGCAATTTTGCCACATCAACAACAGTCTGTGCTGGCAAGAAGAAATAGCATTAGGAATGTGTCCCTGCACACTTTTCCTCCTCCTCCTGTATTCTTCAGTCATTTTGCACTATTGGGGTTTTATCCAGCAAGACTCAGAGCTTTTCTTTGAAATGTGCAGCAATTGCATGTTCCTTATACACATGGGCTTCTAATTTCCTACAGCATGAAGTCTGGTGTTCATTTAGAAATTATGCATGGCAAAAATGAATAAGGGGAAAAAGAGGTAAGTTTGGCTTGAGATGTGTCTGTTCTTCTGAAGCCGAAAGATTGCTTCAATATGAACAGCTATTTTATGTTTATAAATAGAAGGAAATAAAATATGTTTTAAAAGTAAAATCATAATTGACCTACTACTTAGTGCCTTTGATCTTTTAATTAATTGATCTCCTAATTATTGAGAACTGTAGCAGAACAAATGGTAAACAGGTTGATATGGAGTATTTTTTGGTAAGGATTTTAACACAGTAATATGTGTGTGCAAGAAAGGATTCTACAGGATTATACAATATATCACTTTTTAAATAAAACACAGCTCTAGATATTAAAGTTTTCTGAATAACCAAGTATGCATTTTGGAGATGTCATTCTATTGTGGCAGTAATCTTTGGATTAAAGTCCTCACCACTATGCATTTAGACATGATAAAGTATAATGACACCAAAAGAGTATCTCATAAAAACTGAGTTCTAGATAAAGGAAAAGCGTGAGATATGAACTTTGGTTTATGATTCCAACTCACATTATTTGTTATATGTTAAACATAGTAGTTAAGTGCTATTATTTTCAAATGTTTTTGCACAGACCCAGTTAAATGTATTTCATAGGATTTTATTTTATCTATTCTTTCCTTAGGCAAAAAATATCCTTCTACACATGAAACTACTTTTATTTCAAGAAAATAACATTAATCCTTCTTAACTTCATTTGAGATTATCCTTCAACAACATTCTGTGAGATTGTCCTTCCTTTCTCTTTAGCAAATACATAAATCAGTACCATTTATAGGATGGGGAGATCATCAGCACAGGAGGCACGATGGTGCCCATTGTTTCTGGCAGTAATTTCCCATGTTTACAGCTTTGCAACAGAAGAAAATATGCTAGAGGAAAAACGGGGGAAACCTGGGGAAATTTTCACAAGGTTTAGCAATTCCATAGCAGAAACTATAAAGAACAATTAGATTAATCTCTCATTAATAATAATCTCATTAATAATAATCTCATTAATAATAATCTCTCATAATCTGGACTGTTTCCAGCAAGTAATGAGTTGTGCATCATGCCAAGGATGCAGACAACCAGGTACTGTTATGAGTCTTTGGAGCCATCTTTAGTGAAAATCTACTTCAGAAGATGAGTTCTAAGAAAGTTGTTAGTTTTTTTATTTATTATTTTTTTCTTTGCTGTTATTCTTTGTAGAGTGATATCTCATTCAAGGACTTTTGCCTATTATGAAAAGCCACTAAAGTCCTTGAAATCTGGCACAAATTAAAATGAGCTTGTTTGTTTGAAGATGGTTTACATCCACAAGCTCTATTTTGTTGTTGTAAATAAAATTGCATTTTCACATTTATTAGAAAAATCCATCTTATTTCTAGTCTAGTCTTGAGCTGAATGCACAAGTATCTATCTAAATACATTTAAGTGAGAGGTGCCACTATGACTCACTCCACTGTTGTAGAAAGAAAATATTTCTCTGAGCTGTTTATGAAAAATCAAGATGAATTAAAAAAAAGTATCTGAGAGAACTCATGGAGCCTACTGTGAATGTTACAAGTTGGACTGTATATTTGCTGCAGAAGCTAAACTGTTTTAATAAATGCCATCAGCAACACCTCTGCTGCTTTAATCAAGAAGGTACAAGCAGTCCTAGCTAAAGGGCCGAGTTCATCATTTTAGTCCCTGACATTCAACAGCCTCAGCCAAGCTGTGTAGCTCTCACACCCTCTTGCTGTCTCTCCTTTTACCAGCTGGATGACAGCTTTTGGAGACCTGCCTAGACCCCCTTAGAATGCAGCAGATGTGGATTCAAAAACCCCTTCATGCCAAGAGGGAGCTGACTCTTCACAATTTGCTTTTTCAATGGGTGCTTACCCATTAAATAACTGCAGAAGGAGGGGGAAGTCTCCTTCCATTAAAAAAAAAAAAAAAGGAAAAATGAAGATGCTGCTATGACTGCAGTAACCACTTCTGCGAATATGGATAACATGCTTCTGTTACTCCAATCATACTAGGCCCTAAATGACACTACATTGCCAGATGTGTATGCCCCAGGGAGTCATCCACATCCCTAGACCAGTCATCACCATGTGTTGCTCTCCCACCTTGCTGGTACCAGCTCTCCCCAGAGTTGCTTGCTGGTATCCACAATACAGACTTCCTCCTCGTACTGTCCTGATCTTTCCTGCTAGAAAGCATGTGATGTAAAACTTTGCATTCAGCCCTGAAAAACCCAAAGTCATTATGTCAAAGTATGTACTGCATCCTAAAGAAACATTAGCAAAAATATTGCTATCCAATTTGCTCTTTTCATCTTGAAAATAGAGTGCTAGCCTGAAGCTTTGGGATTTCATTGCTTTCCCATTACTGCTTAGGAATCACCATTCCCTGTAACTCAGCTATCAAAGCAAGTAAACGCCTTCAGTTTTTCAGTTCCAGACATTATTCTGACAAACCTGGAATGAGACTTTGTCAGAAAATTATCTTTCTAGCAGTAATCTTCAACTAGTAAATGATAAATATTTTTTAAGGAAATATAGTGCATATTCCCAATGGTCCTTCAGTTTCACTATCTCTATGAAAGGAAAACCAGTAAATCACTGATACATTTTCCCTAGACAGCAGTAACTGTCACCCTGATAAAGCACCACAAAATTAGTGTCTGCTAAGGATAGGCAAAAACTTGGAACTACGGTATCCATATGGGTAATTGCAGTGGGCTATCAGTAACACTAAACACAGTCCCAGACTTGTGCTGTCTAAATTCCTTTCAGTGCTTGTTATTCTGAGTTTAATCTTTTGGGTACAATATCCTTAAAAGTGGTGAATGTGTGTGTCTAGGTGTTACGCAGTCTCTGCTGTCTTTAGTTGTTACGCACGTTCAAAAAGCTTCCTGGTGGACATTTATGCCAATAGTCTCCCCTCTGACCTCTTCCTCCTTCATTTCTCATGAACTTATAGTGATCAAAGATCTCTTTTGCCCATATAGCTTAATGTGTTACTTTGAACAGACACCAAAGTCCATTCACCGAGACCAAGACTTTTCTTTTGCCTGTGTTTAATGCAACTATATCAAGATTTTAGAATAAGAGTGTTGCAGAATTTATTTTTTTTTTCACCCCACAGATAATACAAGAAAGGTGAGCTGTAAGTTCAGGCAGGCCATACAGATCTGTAAGATTACAGGTCTAAGTTTTTCAAGATTATTATTCTTTATTTGTTGTTAAGATCTTTGATCTAATGACATATCTATTCCTATGCTTTCTTAAAGTGCTTTGACCTTACATATGTTTGTTTTGAGTTATAGTTTTGCATGGTCACTAAAAGTCACTGACTGATTCCAGAGATATTTAGTGTCCCTTTCCTAGAAAGTTAGGCGAGTTTAGAGACAAAACATAAAAAACTCAAACAAACAAACAAAAAAAGGCTTGCATAGAACATAACAGTATCAGTAATTATAGCTGCTAATTAAGAGGTCGGTGACTGGACAATAGCTTCAGGAGTCAGCAGATGAAGTTCAGAACAATTGTCTACCTTAAAGTGGATAATACATCATAAGAACAAAATTCTGCTACTTTAATGTCTTCAGAATACAAACACAGATAAATTCTCATGGAGAGATTAATCTCATGGAGGAGATGTTTAAATTATTTGCCTCGACTTGCTGTACATCAAGCAGGGAGAAGTGGGGTCATCTAGCGTGATATTCACATGTCCCATTTCTGCTAGCTACCTTAGCCCAAGACGAATTGGACCATAATAAGGTCCTCCTCCTTCATCACCTGTCACTGTGGATCAACTTGGATCTCTAATTTATACCTAAGGACTTTAGGACTTTTATACTGGGCCTTTGAAACCAGCACTGCAAGCCAGGTTTATGATCTCTTTAGCATTTGAATTGAAAAATTTCTTGCAACTTCAATGTATTAATTGGCAATTATGTTAACAAGGTCAGAATCTAGAATGTCTATCACTCCTTCCTCCAAACCAGCTCAATATGTCTAAATCGGTAAGCCAAACAGTACCAGGAAAGATTGGAATCCTGGCACACATTTATTTATATTGTTTAATATTCAGCAAATTCAGAAGGGTTTGGTCTGTGCCAGCTGGAGAATGTCTGGGAAGGCTATGAGATACAGAATAAATTCAAAAATGCTCCAAAAAAAAAGTATAAAGACTTTGGAAGAAGAGAAAGTGTATATGATGCTCGCATTTGTCTTCAGGGTCAGAAGTCTGCCTTTTTTCAGTAGCAAATGGGATAATATTGACTCATACTCTTGATTGGCAAACTCTTAGTGATGCTTTACAGATCTCAAGGTAAATAGCAGCATCTGGTAATTAATTACATTCCTTACTCAGTTCCCAGTTAATAATGGAAATATAGGCCATAGAAAATGCTTCCCCCTTCCCAGGTATGCATTAGAATTAATCCTGAACTCATAGCTCATTATATTTTGGAATACTAACAAGAGGTTTATTAAATGACTGTTATTGAAATCTCTTTCCTCCAGAATATGTTTGGAGGTTAATTATTTTTCCACTAGACATATCTTTCCCCTTTGTCTTTATACGGAATAGATAGCTATGTACTTAGTCAATTCTCATGAATAATTGTTTAATTGGTTTCTATACATTCACTGCATTCTTATTCTCCACCATCATTTCTTTGAATGCAAGATACCAAATAACTATGACGGTGCAGGATGCAGATATACATTAGGTTGCAACAGGCTGCAGTTTATAAGTTTCACACTGACAGAATTCACAGCTCTTGACAACAGCTTGTTGAAATATTTTCCCAAATTAGTCTACAAATTCTCAAAATCTGTTTCCTGCAAAGATATCTCTATAATTATGGAAACATAACCAAAGGACAAACTGTGGAGGATACCTCTTTACTTAGATAGCTGGAAAATTAAAATGATGTTAAACATATGCTTTCAGATAAATATGAAGATTTTCCGTAGAAAGGTTTAATCAATCACACACTTAAGCTGTTACAACTGACTTTGATGGTACAAGTTTAATTGGATTAGCTTTCCCTAGCTGTAGACTCTTCTCTCACTGTCAGTAGTCCCTTCTTACGGTGGTCCTGCCTCATCCATCAGCGGTAGAGTTCCAAGGGCTCGTATACGAATTTCCAGTGGAGAAGAAATCAAGGACATAGTGTGAACAGACTTTAAACTTGGTTGTTTTGTCAAAGTACACACACACATACCGATACACACACATCACAGCAGCCATAAAATGAAGATTACTGCAAACAGCAGGAAGCCAGTCTACCTCCCAAAAATAAAGTCATTACGCAACACCCATAAGTTTTGAGTATTTATTCAAATCTTAAAGAAGGGAGAAAACTGTTCTGCTGGTTACACAGCACCCTTCCAAAGGCTATGGTCTCAGCCTGTGTGTAACTTAATGTAAAACTCATAACACGACGTCTTCTCCTAACTCTGAGGATTTGCTTTCAGGCTATGTGTAATAATGCCACCTGCTGCCACCTGTCAAACATAATTTGTTTATCTGCACAGCAATGTGGTGATTATCTTTTTACAAAGTCTTCAACGTTGTAAATTCATAACATTAAATTTGAGATGAACAGGAATTTTACCTGAGCCACGTTGAAAGAAACTCTATTCATTTACTTAGTATTTCAAGACAACTCCTGATTAAACCATCACACACATACTCATAATGCATAAATTCATGCTTTTATTCTACTAAAATTAACACAGATTCTTCACCAAGAATAAATACAGTGTCAAATCTCAATAGTTTGACTAGAGTTTTGCAAATATATTATGCTTCAGATGTTAGCTTTTCAGACTAAGGAAAGGGAAACATGATTTACCTGGAGTCAATATGTCAGTATTTTCAGCAGTACTTATATCATATTTAAATGAAGGAACATTTAAGAAATTAGCAGTAAAGTAATAACTTTTAGATTCATAAAAGCTTAAGCATACAAATAAATCTTCTTTCATTTTTTACTAATTACAGAGAACTGTAAGTCCATACTTAATTATTTATTTCTATACTTACTCCATTTTACATTCCCTTTATACTGAATCTATAAGTAAGGGGATTTTTTAAATTAACTTTGGACATTTATGATCAAATTTTTAAACTAGGTACATAAAATTCTAGTTCTACGTCCATATTCAGCAAAGTAGAAGACAAATACATGCCCGATTGTTTGTAGCAGCACTGTATATGTTTTCTTAATTTACAGTCGTTTCAAAAGTCATGACAAGAGTAATGGACTGCACTTCCACCATAATTCTAATTACAGCTGCACATCTTCCAAAGAAAAAATACTAAATCTTCCAAAAAATGTATTTTACAAATCAACCCTGACTGGAAAAATACAAATGCATTTCTATTTAGAAACACGATTTTACTAAAAGCAGATAATGTACTACTCTCTTTTTATTCAGTAGGTGGATGTGAATAATGTGCTTGTACAAGACTTGGAGGAATTGAGTCCACTTCGACCTTTTACATCAGAAGATTTAAACTCATGTATCATTCTGAGAGACATCCACCCACTATCCTGAGCTGAAATGGACTCTATTGGATGTTATTTATTTAACAGAAATACTTTTTCATTAATAGTTAGACATAGCTTTTTAACAACCTAACTGGTCTAATGGACTAGTCCTAACTAGACTAGTGACACTGCACTAGTCACTAGGGCTTTTTTAAAACATATTCCATTATATTTAAAATAACCCAGCAGCCCCTGAGAGATGAGCAAAATATGATTTTGTTACCTTCTCCTGGAGGTGGAAATGGGACTTCAGTTTGTCTGTTTAATGTATGTATTTATTTACAAAACAGGGAACCAAGGACTTAGGAAGGGAAAATGTGAGACAAAGAAGCAGCAAGAATTTATCATACACCTGAAGATCATCCCCTGCCTTGCCTTGCCTTGCCTTTCCTTCCCAAAAATCCTCAAAAAATCAGCTTCTTATAAAACATATTATGATTATATCCTTGATGATCCATGTAAGTTTATATTCGCTTTTCTAAGCCATAAGACTTTAGGGTTTTCCATCAATTGAAAAGGTAGTTTCACTGACAGTAGCACAAAACAAGGTAACTAGTTTGCCAAATGAGGTCCATTGTGAGGTTCGCTTTATATTATTTTTATTTTATTTGATTATAAAAGAGATTACAGATAGATGTATCTTAGAAAGCTGAATCTAGTTAATTTTTGTTCCAAGAGGCTAGCTGGAATTTGAGAGCTGCTTTGATTGACATTACATGATCTGTCAGTTTTTTCTAAAATACATGCCATTTAGCTGATGACATGGTTTTTTGCACTTCTTCTTCTTGAGTCATATAGTAACATCTTTAGTAAATAATTCACAGAAACAGACCCTTATTGCGTAGCTAGCTTATTCAGCACAAAGATCCTGAAGGGTATTTAGCTAAAAGACAGCACCCTGGAGAATGGAATGCCAACCCTCTTTAATTAACAGCAGCATTGTTAATTTCAGAAAAAATCACAGAGGGACCTAGCAGCTGACTTGGCATACTCCAGAGTTTTGTCTTTATCAGTCTTGAAGACAGCAGACATCAAGAGCGAAGGCTGTGTTCCACTGGTGCTCCTGAGCCCATCTCTCTGATGAATGAGATACTGATAAGAATGCTACAGAAGCTTGCTTGCTAATACCAGCTATGAGGCACCCTTTCAGATAAAGCATTTTATAGAAGAGGATTTAGGGAATTTATTTCTGTCTCAATTTAGAGGGCTCCCTGGCATAGCACCCATCACTGTGGACGCGTGTAGTACGGTATCGTAGCCACCTCCTTCACCTGGCAAAGAGCCCAGAGGTGCACATGTTTCTTCAGCATCACTTTCACAGCGATGGTTGACATGCATCTTTCACAATTCAGGCCAACTTTTTCTTTCCCTTCCTACACTGGAAAACCTGAATAACTGGTCAGTAACAAATGTGGTTATGCCATATGACACCAAACAGAACTGTGTCACAGGAAGCTTAAAGTTGAGATACAGGGGAGATTGTAAGGATCAGTTAGATAAAAACACAGACTAACAACAATATTTTTTTCCAGTGCAGCACGCTGCATTCTGGCAGAATAAATCACTAATGACTGTAAAGAAAGCAAGCAGATTCTCAGTCACATTTCCAAAAAATCTTTTCACTGGCCTTCTTAAAAAGCTTACAACTTACCATAAATCAACTTTGCATGTTGCCTAATATGTTCCTTTTTCTGGGAATGGCTGCTTTCCAAGACATATGCACATTTACTCAGCCACACTCATACTAATTCTATTAATCACTTTGGAGGGAAAATTAATGATAGTTTGGTAGTCACTTACATAGTAGCCAAACAAAAAGAACTATAGCTCAGAGAAAAATGCATTTCAGAATTCAATTTGATTTTAATCAATAAGTAGGCTTCTGCAAGCCAAATATAAGATCAGATGGGCACAACTGTATCACAACTGTATCACTTCATCACCAATGTATCACATATATAAAAATTCAAAATAATTTTTCAACTTAATCGAGAATTTTTAAAAAGGATTTATTCACACAAATAATAATAATAAAAAAAGACTTTTTAATCTGACTATAATTTTTATTATAATTATGATTATAAAACATATAATCAGTTTTACGGATCACAATCCACTGTGGAATAAGTGGAATAAGTAGAACTGATGACTGTTTTCAACAAGAACATATTTCAGCAGCATTATTTTTAAACTAATGTCGAAATATTAGAACCAAAACGTGTACACTGAATGAAAAATAAGAATTATTACAACATTTCCTAATTTTTTTCCCAATCTCAAAGGAAAGGTTCTCCTTTGATAATTGTAAAATTGAAGTTGACAGCAATTAAGGCTTTTGGCCAAACTGCCTTACCCATTACTGGAAGACGATAGGAAATGGTTGGAAACTGAAGAAGGAAAAAAGATATCAATATGAAATAAATTTAACTGAGTAATTAATCACTGGATTAACTACTGCCAAGTTGAATGCTAATTTAATTCCCATTTAAGGCTTAAAAACAGGATTAAAATTGTTTCTGAGTGTTACAAATCAGTTCATCTATAAGTAATTGAGCTCAATATTGCTCAGTTGGCAATAGGGAGAAACAGCTTTTTCTTTTGCAGAGCTTTGTACAGGACTCCATTTTCATTTCCCCCCAAACAGCTGGGGAGCTTCATGTTCCTAACTCCCTCACTTGTGAGGTTTTAGTGCTATTTGTAGTCCAGTGCTCTGCCAATTACTAATGCAAAACTGTACAGCTAGAAGTGATCTATGGGCTACGCAGAGGCATAACATGATGTTTCTGGAAAAAGGAAGATGATCGTTTCAAGGCGATAATATAGAAAATGGGCCTATATATGCAAACATGTAGACTCTCCTAAATACTACTCAATCTAATGTAATTCCAGTACTGAATATGATCAAGTACTGCTAATGATAATAAACACAGACATTTGTGTGCAGGTCTAGATGACAAGAATCTCCCTACAAAATGCAAAAAATTTAGAAATTTTAAAATTTTGACTACTCTCTTGCACTTTCTGAAAGATCAGAAAAATTTTCACATAGGAAGAAGCCTAAGGAGTGTGACTGACATGTTTGAAAAGTGAGAAAATCATGAAAGGACAAGCTGAGAGCAGAACCTTATTTGACACATCTCATGGTACTGCAAGTAAGGGGCAATTGTCAAAAGTAGAAAGATCAGTTCAAAACAGAGGTAGATGCAAAACTCTTCTTTACAAAGCAAGAGATGATCTGAAAACTGTTTTCATAGAAGCTGCGAAGACAGATAATAACAGCAGATTCAAAAAGGAAATAGACAAATTCATGGGAAATTAATGTAGACATGTACTATAGGGGATAGACAGGGATGTACCTTCTAACATCCTTAATCCAACAAGTGGAGATACTGGCAAGGTATAAAGAGAGACACTGCAGACACGGCAGGTTTTTGTGCTCCCCTTAAAGAGCACATGCCACTGCCACTCTCACAGGTGAGATAAGGAAGAGGAACTGGCAGTCCGAGCCTGTTGGATCTGTGTGTTCTTGTGATACTACAATCCTTAATCAAGGTTTTCTTCCTTAAAAATATAAGGTATGCACAGAACACCTTGGCAGACATTCAAGAAGCAGAAACAGCTTTGAATAGAGGAGATAAGACAACATACAAATAATATATAATCAGGGAATGTCCATGAAAAAGAGCCATGTATTAATCAGAGAATCATAGAATAGTTTGTGTTGGAATGAACATTTAAGTCATCTAGTCCAATCCCCTATAATGAGCAGGGACATCTTCAACCAGATTTGGTTCCTCAGAGCCCCATCCTGACTTTCCAGGGATGGGGCATTTACCACCCCTCTGAGCAACTTGTTCCAATGTCTCACCATACTCACTGTAAAAAATTTCTTCCTTATACCTAGTCTAAATCTTCCTTCTTTGGTTTGAAAACTGTTATCCCTTGTCCTATCACAATAGACCCTAATAAGAAGTTTGTCCCCATCTTTCCTGTAGGCCTCCTTTAAGTATTGAAAAGCCTCAATAAGACTGAAGACCAGGCTGAACAAACCCAACTCTCCCAGCTTTTCCTCACAGGAGAGGTGTTCCATCTCTCTGATCATTCATACAGCTCTGTCTCCCCTCTCAATACTCTTGACCAGTGACTTATGTCCTTCCCTACCATTTCTTCTCCTAGCTCAACTGTTATGCACTGAGACAAGCTAAATTTTATAAAGATTATTTTGGCCATACAATGAGTTTTCATGATTTAATAATATGTTTTCGGAAGGAAGAAAGCCACATGGGAAACTATTTTTTTCTCTTTAGTTTATTGTGGTAGGCTATCTTTATGGAATAACTATAGAACTTCAGAAAATTGAAATACAGTAACTTTAATGAAAACCTTAAATGTTCTCTTAAATAACCTGACAGTGTTCTTCCTCAAAGGTCAACATTATTGATAAATATTTTTAATAAGCTTACTCAAGAGAGTCATATATGTAGCTCATTTTCCATCCTTCTTCAAAGACTTTAATGAGTGCAGAAATTACAAGTCCTATTATTACTATTACTCACTATCAAATAAGAACACCATAAAACACCCCACACAGCTTAATCTCAGTCAGCAGTCTTACAGTCAAATTATCTTAAATAGAAAGTCTTCTGTGTTCCCTTATTCTAAACACAAAGAAAAAACACCAGAGACTATTGGTTGATCAGTAGGTGGCATAAATTATTCCTGACTCCCCACTACAATCACAGGGCTTTATACAGTTCCTATTAAAACCAATAAGAGCTTTTCTATCAGCCACAATGGAAGAAAGATTGGGGTGGTATTTTGTAATAGGAGGCCTTATGTGTAGAGTCACAGTAATTTATACATCATTGCTACAGAACAAAATGAACACAAAATGTCATCCCACAGCACTAATGGTTTTCCAGCAGTTGGCCAATGATTTGCTTCATGGAGAAAAGGGCTGAACAAATAAGTCTCACACCTGCAGTATCTTTAATATCAAGCTTTATCCTATGATTCCATTTGAAGTATTTTAACTATTTTTGTTTCCCCTTCCAATACCACCATACAAAGATGATGGGTGATTGCTAGGCATGCTGTAAACAGCTGCATTCTCTCCCTCATGTTATCTGCCACCCAACAAAGGAGGCAAAATAATCAGTATCACTCTTCCAGGGGCAGAATGCTGCCATCTTTCCCCATGTAGTTGCGTGCCTGTCTTGCCTGAGGAACTCTCTCACTTCCTTGCTTCATGGTGTTGATATTAACGCGGAGTACAAATCTCAGTCTATTCGCTGCACCACAACTCCTGGTTGAATGGTTTCTCTGCCTTTAGCATGACAATTTGCACTGAACTTTTAAAATATTTTTTTTTGTCTTGGAACTAAAGAAATACTAATGAAAATGAACAACATGAAAATCACGGAGATATCTGATTCCTTATTCATGCTGAGGTGTCTGCTTGTGTCCTTTATAAGGCTCAGTTCTGTTCATTTTTACTGTTTGAGTAGCTGATGTCCCCAGCACTGACAAACTGGTGAAGAAAAATAGGAACAGAGCTAAAAATGCTTTCATTCTTATGGGCATATATGATACTTTTTTGTACTGTGCTTCTCAGCAGGGAAAGATGACACTGTCCGATCAAGTTTAGGCTCAGCACCTAATGGGAATAGAAGTTCCCTTTTCCCTGGAAAAGTGCTAGTTTAGCAAATTCCATGCAAGAAGAGAGACAATAGAGGAGAAGAAGGCTTCTTATGCATACTCCCAAGACCTCTGCATTAACTGAGAGACCACCTTTAACACTTCTCCCTTATAAAGCTATTTAAGCTGATTTACCTCTGAGAACTCATTAGTGACAGTAGCACAAACAGAAAGAACTGCAGGAGTGCCTCTGCTCAGGAAATCAGAGCACGGCACAAAGTACCTGGAAATTTACAGGAAACAAACTGCTACTAAAGGAAGGTACTGTAAGATGAAAGGACACGTTTGTCGTTGTCATGCATTAGGGAAGAGAATAGGAAAAAGGTTTTCTGCCTTCTTTTTTATTTTTTTCCCCATCTCTTTCTAGTATCTAAAACAGAGTTTACAAGACTTGCAGAGGCTCAAAATTCACTTCTTGCTGAGCTGCACATTTCATACAAATCAATGAAGAATTCAGTGAGACTCCATGGCTTCTTACTTGCCTTGACTGCTCAGTATACCTCCAGGGCTTTCTGCCTGAATTTCAAGAGGGTCATTTGTTCATTTTCCACAGCTAAATCACTTGATCTAAGAAAGACTACTAACTGTCCCTAAAAGCAATGCCTTTTTTTGTCTCCTAGAGTCATCAGTCAGGAGGACAAAGTAGGTGCAAATTTGATTATTTTCCTTTTTTTTTCATCCTTCAACACAATACACATCCCATCTATTAACCTTAGGAGACCTTACTGGGCATGCCTTTCTTCACCTTGTCAGACTGTCTCAAATACACCTTAAAACTTGCTGTCCATAACAGATTATATTACAGAGGCGTAGCTTTATAGGTAGAATTGTCTCACACCAGCAGCCTCCGGTAAGAAAAGCATAAAACAAAGGGAGGGGATAGTTAATTTATACATTTCCTTTCTTCCATCAGCAGCTTTTTATTAACAGCAAGAAAACTGTGGTTTATTAGGGCCATATATGTATATTTGTAGGCCATAAGGGAGTTTCTCTTGCATGTTTTTTCATGAATTAGTTGCAAACCGCACACTGAGTTTCCTCAACTCATTTGAACCAGATAAGAATTATTGCTTAAAATACACAGGAAATGTTCAAGGGATAAGTAAATCCCTACCACCTGTTCACCATTCTGACTCACAGCCCCAACAAAGCAAATACTGAAGTCAGTGAAAACCTTTCCAGTGAAACAACTGAGTTTTACACTTGCCCATGTGAGCTAGAGGAGCAGACAGTCTTCATGACCCTCCAACCCATAATTTCATGTCCCTGTGGGCAAAATCAGCAGGACAGATGGCAGGTCTCACTTCACACTGCAACCTGCAAGATGAAGGATGCATGTACGTGTGATACCAGGCTCACAAAGAGTTCCACGTTATCTTCTCAACATTACCATGCATTGCAAGATAGCCTGGAAGTATCAGTCTAAGTCTCTCCTGATGTTTTTGGTTTTTTTTTCCACAGCAAAGATCTCCTTTATTCCTCTGTCCACTAGCCAGAAAAGAGTATGGGTACAATACAGTAGCTGTGTTTGATGTCCTAATAATCATAAATGGTTTGAAAACCACAGGTAGCCCATACCTGCTCAAAAAAATTCAGTCTTATCCTGCCATTTCAGTCCCCTTCAGTCCACTGCGGCTTTAGAGTGACAATTTGGAGATTGTGAGCTTAGAGTGCCTTGCTTAGCTCCTGACTAAATTGTCTTGGGTCCAATGAAACTAGCACAACTGTGTTTGTTTACATCTTCTCCGAATATGACCACAAACTATTAAATCAAGTTTCCCTATGTGGCTGTAACAAGTACCATCAGTGGGACTCTGTCTGCCTGGAGTGGACTAAAATCCTGGCATCATGCTGAATCAAACTAATCAGGGTGATGTTATTGCTAAGCCTACAAGCGTAATGAAGCAAGAGAGAACACAGAATTGCTCTTCTCAATGTTGTTTTAGGGGATTGGGTCCTCAGCCCTGTGGTCCTTTTGAAAATATAGTTATGTTGACACAAAGCGTGTTCCGCATATGATTAGCCAGGAAGCCTGTAAATGAAATCCATTGTGATGTTCCTACAATCTGGAGGTTCTATGTAAAGTAAACAAGCATCAATAAGTATGAATTTTGACACAGAACTGGTTAGACAGTCACATCCAGAGGTTAACGATCAATGGCTCGATGTCCACATGGAGATCAGTGACAAGTGGTACCCATCAGGAGTCCATGTTGGAACCAGTACTGTTTAATATCTTCATCAGTGACATAGACAGTTAGGTTGAGGGCATTCTCAGCAAGTTTACAGAGGACACCAAGCTGAGTGGTGTGGTTCACATGCCTGAGGACAGGTTGCCATCCAGAGGGACCTGGAGAAGCTCAAGAAATGGGCCCATATAAACCCCATGAGGTTCAACAAGGCTAAGTGCAGGGTTCTGGCAATCACTGGTGTCAGTAAAGGAACTGAGAGTAGCCCTGCCAAAAAGGACTGGAGTTGCTGATGGATGAAAGGCTGGACATAAGATGGCAATGTGCACTTACAGCCCAGAAAGCCAATTGTATCCTTGGCTGCATCAAAACAATCATGGCCAGCAGGCTGAGGGAGTTGATTCTGCCCATCTACTTCCCTCTGGGCCCCTCTATTCCCACCTGGAATACTGCATCCGGCTCTGGAGCCCTCAGCACAGGAAAGACATGGACCTATTGGAGCAGGTGCAGAGGGCAGAAACAAAAATGATCAGAGGGATGGAACACCTCTCCTGTGAGCAAAAGCTGAGAGTTCATGTTGTTCAGCCTGGAGAGTAGAAGGCTTGGGTAAGATCTTATTGCAGCCTTTCAGTATTTACAGGCAATTTATGAAAAAGACAGGGACTAACTTTTTAGCAGGGCCTCTTGTGATAGGACAAGGGGTAACAATTTTAAACCGAAAGAGGGTAAATTTAGACTAGGTAAACAAAGAAATTTTTTATGAGAGGTGTAAAATACTGGAACAGATTGCCCGGAATGGTGGTTGATGTCCTGTCCCTGGAAACATTCAAGGTCAGGTTGGACACAGCTCTGAGCAACCTGATCTAGTTGAAGATGTCCCTGATAGTTGCAGGGGATTTGAAGTAAATGACTTTTAAACATCCATTCCAACCCAAACCATTCCATGATTGTCTGATTCTATGCTGAGGTGTCATGCAGACTTCTCATGACAAGTGCTGAACATGCAAAACAGTTCTAGTCTTTCCTGCTACTTACATATCATTTGGAAAATCAGCTACTTCTAAATTAATTAGAAGATCATCCTTGACAAAGAACAGTTTTTCACATATATGACTTTATTTTTATGTTTTTTCAAAGCAGTTATGGATAGTCCTACAAAAAATTGTTGTTACTACACCATTATTTTGTGTGTGATTAGTCATGTCTTCTTTATTTAGTATCAACAAAACAAGAACACAACTAATTTGTAATTTATAGATTAATTCCAAAAATATATAAATTTTCATCAAAATAATTTTTGGAATTAATCTATAAATAAGTCGTTGTTGGAGTGTAAGGAGTACTATGAGCTTTGTGCACAAAAAAATGAAATGGTAAGATGACAAATATATTATCTCAGAAAAAGTTCCTGAGCTCAGTACCTTGTACAGATAAAATAAGAAGTCATACAAATTCTCACTCCTGAGAGCTTTCATGTATTAACATGGTCCATTTGGAGCCATATCACATTGTTATACAGAAGACATATATGATGAATACCTAACTTTAAAAGCTGACAGAGGCAAAATTGTCTAGAAACTGGAAAACTAGAGTTTGCTTAGCCACATAACATTTGATTTGAATCAAAGAGATTTTGTGCCTCAAATCTCCTAGAGCTTCCAGATGTTACAGCTTACTTTCCCTCCCCTGTAGTTACAGCATCAAAGAATTTTTGCTGCTACATCCACTTTTTATAGTTGATGTGATAGGTACTGTGACATTCAGTGTGTTTTTTCAGTGACTGAGCCATCTGCAGAGAGAACACTATGTAGGCAGCTAGAAGGGCCGTGATCAGTGTATAAAGACAACACTATCCTAATGTATCAATGTAGAAATTACTTTAAATCTCTGAAACATAATCTCTTACTATGGTGGAAAATTATACCAGAGTGTCTAAAGTATCCATGCATGTGGATGGAAACTTTACAAATACCCATGTGTATGGATGAGAACTCTACAATGCGCATTTCACCCAGGAATTTTCCACTTACAAAACCGGCAGTCATCATCATGGTCAGCATGCAAACAAGGTTATTAATCATAGCTATAACTATTATTTACCAGAACAGCAGAGAATCAGCCTGTCCTGAAAAAAAAAAAAAATGCATGAAAATTACTTTGACATCCTGGCTTTTGTTTTGTAGATGGTCTTGATGTGTTTTACTTTTTCTTAAAAGTTAACAAAGAATACATAAAAGAGTTGCTTCTGCCATTGGGAGTAAAGGAACATAATATGTTCTGGAGAGATATGGTAAATGACACAGCCAGTTATTATCTACTCAGAAAGGAGACCCCAGGCCTAATAGCTGCTACAGGTAGAACAAGGAGGACCCTGACTTTAACTTCACCTTCACACTTCCATGTTGGATAGTACGGCAGCTAGGGCTGAAGGTCAGCTGGGGCAGCATTTTGAGTGGGTGTTGGGATGATTTGAGTAATTTTGTATACTACCTGAAATTATCAAAGCCAAAAATTGGAAACAGGACCATGGATTTTGTCCTGCTTTCTCCATTCTTCTGTCCTGCTTTCTCCTTTCTTCCCTCAGGTTTGCCTGCAAAACAAGGGAAAGAGAGCCACCAAGTAGGTTTCTGTCCCTTGAAGACTCTGCTTAATGAGAAAATCCACACCTTTCTGGATATTTTGCACTGCTTCAACCAACCAAAATAATTTATCTTCCTCTTCCATTGTGCCTTTTCTCATTTGCTTTTATGGCACTTTTTTCTTCAGAGTTCAGTCTCCTGCTGTATTCACTGTTCTCTGCTTTCCTCCTCTGTTTCGCTACCCAATGTTTCTCCATTCATCTATTCACTTTCCTTTCATTTTCCCAGCACTGCACCCTTACGTACCTCCTGCTACTTCTGATATCCATTTTTTCCTCCCCTACTTCCTCAGTAGGCAGGAGATTATACAACAGGTTTGCAAAAAAATATTAACGTAACAAAGACTACTAAAAGACATAGCGTTCCTAAAATACTGAAAGCCCTCTGGCTTATGGGAACCTCCTTTACATGTGGGGTTTGGTGCCTTGGGCCAAAGTGCTTTTCCTCCATAAAAATGGTTATTTTCCACTAAAAAAAAATCCAGAAAAGTCCCTTTAAACAATGTTTGTTCTAAAACCATGATGTCAAGCATGAATTGCTCAAATGTCATTAATTATTTAGGAGACTTTGAAGGTTCAGAGAGAAATTAATTCACAGGTTTCTGTCACCTCACTATTACACAAATTACAAGTTAATTATGGTTGGTCTCTTTTTGTATGCATTTGGTCTCTAAGGCAGGTAACTGATTTTCAACCTGTTTCTGACTTGTTATCAAAGAGGTTTTACAGGTTCTCTACCATTTTTTTTTAATTTGATAATGTATTTAATTTATAATTAGTAATTTGTGTTTATTGGATTTTGAACTATCTTTTGCATTTTTAGAAATGGCAGGGATATTTCTCTCAGCCTATGATAGTGCACTCATTTTAATTTCGCTCCCTTTCATTCCTGTCTTTGTGTAGGTTAAATGGGAATACTTCTCATGCGATGTTATTCATTAAAATGCTCATTTTTAACCATACCTAGTATCACCCTCTCAAAAACTGGCATAAAATAGTTACGGGTTTACTGTATGATTTTGGAAGAAATCATGAAAACCTTTCTTTGCTGGGCTTGGCAGAAGCCTCATGGGGCTGCAGGTAGTATAAAAGGATAATGGCTTGATTTAGAAACACAGAATTGCCCAGGTTGGAAGGGACCTTTCAGATCATCTAGTCCAACCATCAACACTGAGAAAAAAAATCACTAGACCACATCTCCAAGCACTATCTACCCATCTTTTAAATACCTCCAGGCATGGTGCCCCAACCACTTCCCTGTGTGCTTAATAACCTTAAAGATCTCTTCCAACCAAAGCAATTCTATGATTCTATGGTTCTATAGCACTATACCAGCTGCTAGTAAGAAAGTTAACTCTATCAATCTTCTCAACTAAAACCATGATAGTGTGGAACTGGTTCTTTTCTGGGATGGTGGAGGATACAAGCAAAATATAGTCAATTATTCTGTAATTCCCAGCCATATGTAAAATACCAGAAATAGCAGGTAAACAAATATTTTCACTATGTGTTGTACGCTGGGATTGACCAGATCTGAGACTCCACCTCAGCAGACTGTTACTCTGCTGCTGCTTCCATTTTATGTAGCAGTGGGAAATGTTTTGTGGTAATTAAACATTAATCAAACCTAGGAGATCTGATTTCCTGTACTTACTATTACTTGTCTATGTTTTCCACTAGGGCTGGACTGTCCATAATCAGGTAACAAGTATTAATTACAGTATTTGTTCCATTAGGTGCTTGGACTGCCTGCCTACAGCTCAGTACTGTATGAGAAGCACCAGGCTATAGCTTGCAGACACAAGGTGCTACCTGGATATCTATAACCTAGACCTAAAATATTCTCTTACTTACAAGAAAAGGGCAAGATATCATTGAAAACAAAAAGCAAGCGTTAGCTTTTCTGCACACAGTCTCCAGACAGCACCAAGTTAAATTTGTTGGTGCTTCCATCAGGGAATATCATCAATTGGAGATTGATGGCCTTCAGGCCTCTGAAGATCTATGAAAAAAAGTGTCTGCTGGTAGTTCTGCGCAAACATAAAGTGGTGAAGATGAGAACAGCTTTAGTGTTGGTTTCTAGTTTGACAGCAGCAGAAGTAGGGATCCACAAAAGCAGAGAGAATAAAGGGTCAGCAGAGAGAAAGTGATGATGAGCAACAAAGGAGGCAACTCAAGAGAGCATAAAACAGCAGGGCAGAGATTGGATTCAGAGAGATAAATGACAAGGGATGCTGGAGGTCTGAGGGGCACTGGAGGTCAGGGGAGGAAGCTCCTTGTTTGGCTCTGGGCTACATGCAACGGGAGCCATGCCTGCTTCAAGCAGACAGATCCCATACTTCAAGTGTTTCCAGATTTTAGGAACGGTGCTTCCAGAGTAAGTTCTTTACTTTGGCAAGAGGAAACAGGAGATGTCTTTGAAAGCCTCAGTGGTGACCTTTTTTGCCCAAGTTTAGACACCTGCACTATTAGTTACAAGTGACAGAAAGGATTTCTCATCTGACTTCTCTCCCTTGACAGGCTGGAGAGGGAACATGGGCACTTTCCTTCATTAAGCACCTAAAATTTCACAAGTTATGTGCCAAAACTAAGCAGATATAGAATCTCACACAATGGCATCGCTAGCAGGTTTGAACTCCCTTGCTCACAGCAGAGATAATCTCTCTTTTGAAGACACACAGAGGAAGACAAATAGTCCTAAATTTCTACAGTAAAGGCAACTTGTTAGGTCCCAGACATCAGCTTTCATCTCAGATGCTGTCTGTTACGAACACTCTTCACTCTGGGATGAAGTGTTCTGATTACAATATCAAACATGTAAAGGGTATAGGGGAAGGCATCATGTGGTTTCTTTCTTGTTAACTCACAATTATGGCCAGTACCAAATGAGAAGGATTCCTGCAGGGAATAGCAAAGTAGAAAAGGATGCACTTTCCTGTGATACAGGAAGCAGAGTCCCATCTTCTCAAGTCCTAGACCTCAGTAACCTGGCTTCCTATTTTCCACATGGCTCCCTTCCAGTCAGGTGTCAAACAACTATTCCTCCTACCAAGGCTGGAGAGTTCAGGTTTATACAGTTCATATAGGTTAAGGTGATGGAAGAAGAGTAGAAAAGATGATGGTACCAAACACTAGGAACATAGAGTGAACAAGCACATGCGTTTTTTATTGTTCCTGTTGTCTTCACTGCTTTGTGACAACCCAAAGGGAAGATATTCCCATTTTGCTAGTGTCACCAGTCTTCCTCCACTTCCTTCCCTTCACATATGTTCAGATGTTGGAATATCCCTTCATTTCTATTAAAAACCACAGTGAATAAAGCAAGTTACAATCAGAGGCACTTATCTTCCTTATTTTGTGTTCTCAAGTAAGTTATTCAACAGGAGGGGGCATTTGCTGTCCTGTATCTGCTGTGAAGGCAATGTCTCCCTTGTTTATAGGAAAGGTTGGTCCAGTTTTCATTGTCAGGAATAAAATTCCTACAAGGGTTTTCCTCTCTGTTCTCAAATTTTTACCTTAATGTTTCCAATGACTCACACCAATACAAGTTACTGTGAAAGGAAGCCAGGCTTTTTAAATGTATCAAATAGTCACTGTAAGAACTTCCAAATACCAAGGGGGATAATAACAAAGCAAAAGTATTTTAACTCTGGAGTTTAACACACAATCAAATTTCATTAAAGAAGTCTAATTCCTTACTGTTCTGAAAATTAAAGGAGTTTGGAGATTATTGTGCAATGCTGCACTTAACTCCCAGTACACAATACCACATAAACAGATAAACCAAAGCAAAATCAGGAAGGTCTGAAAACTTACTCCTCTCATAAAAATAAATGTTTTAACCATTACTTGTAAATCAACATGTTTCTCAGTACATTTTAAAAATCACTAGCAACTCTTTTCTTGTTAAACTTGTCTCTGTTTCTAGGTTGTCAGATAAAACAGGAGATAAAAGTTCCAAAGTCATACTTTTTGCAGAGAGCCAGTATGCTACCACCATGCAAAATCATGAAAGAATGTAACATCTTTTGCTTATAGTTGGGAGGAAAGCTCCCATCATATTTCATCCACATCCTGGTGGCATTTTCTTTCTCCAAGAGGACTAACATGTGAAAAATAAGTTTATCAAACTGAAAGAGTAAATGACGTAAGCTGAGAGCACACTAAAATGCTTTATGGTAATATACTTATTTGTCCTTCTGTATTCTTGTGGAAATCAAAATGTCTATATATAGTCTGGCAATATATAACAGTCAAAAAGTTTTAATGAATGTGGTCATGACCCAAAGATGAACTTCTATTTAGCACAGACTAACAAATTCTATCTAAGTTTTCTGGCTGTGTTTTTAGTAACTTATGTTTGATTGTACATTGGATTTTTTGTGTTAGTAAACAAAAATGTTAGCAGTGATATTAACATTGAAAGCATCTGTCTTTTCTAACTCTCCAGTATGTAAACAAAAAGTTGAGCAGTAATTGAAAAACAACAGATTTAAATAATGTAGGTAATAGACAATGAAGCAGGGAAGGGATTTACAAAGTTACTTGAAGTTAAGTGACAGATTTTTTTGGAGAAGAGTTTATATTTGAAACCTGGCAGAGATTTGAAAAGTAACTATGTGAGATTATTTTGCAATACAGTTTCTAGAACTTATCTTGATATGCCTTTAAAAACATGTTGGAAAAAGAAAACTGCATACACACAGAATCAGTTGAGACTTGCGTTTGAATTGTCTCAATGCAGCTCAAAGAGAAGACAAGCAATACAAAAATAAAAGTAACATCTAGCAAAAATGTTGTGCAACAATGATGGTAAGGGCTCTGGGGAAGGTTTTTTTTTAGGTGAATATGGAAAGCAATTCCTTGAAGCAATTCATATGGAGTTCACACAGGAAAGATCACTGTGACAAAGTCAGAAAGACCAACTGGAACAGAAAGATACATGATCATCTAAAATAATTTCATTTATTGACCCATATGGAAAGAGAGAGACTTGCTGATATGCATCATTTCAGTTTGTGTGAGGAAAGAAAAAATTTTCTTGTTCTTCTACCTGCCGCTATTTTACGTTGCTATTGTATTTCAGAGTATTTTGCTTCTATATGCCTGTCACTGGAACAGTTATCCCCAGTGATGACAGACCTGTTTCACATCTGACATCCAACATTTTTCTCACAGTACCTTGAAGAATGATTCACATCAATCCTAGATGAGATTAGTCAGCTTGACAAATACAGCCCATCTACTCAATGAGTGTCAGAGATTCTGACACTCAGACTCTGGACTTAACAGCTGTAGTCAAGTTTAGAGTGAAGGTCATAAATCTTCCAGGGCTGTGATAGCTGCAGCTTATTTGATAGTTGCAAGTCACTGAGGACTGCATCAAACCCTCAGTGAAAGGCTCATGTTCTTCTGGAATGGAACTTGGACCAGATCCAAAATCACACTGTGTAGTTTAATTGAATGAATGAAACACAATGTTGATTTGCCAGCTGTTATATTAGAATCCAGACTTTTAGTTCCTTGCTCACAAATGACTCTCTGTATGCAGGAGGGACTAGAGTATTGTTCCATTTAACACCCAGTAATTCAGAGCCTTTTGGGAGCTCTGTTGCGCATAATGCAAATACTGGGTACAAATACCAAAATATTCCCAAGTATGTAAATTAAACACCTTCAGAAGTTTTAAAAAGTAACACAGTCTTAAGACTAGCAATCACATTCTGTGATGAAATGCATAAAAACATGTATGCATACATATGCATACATGCATATGTATGCATAAATATATATGTTACAGAGAAATATTTCAGTCTGATCTTGGTTTGCTACGACTTGTCTTCTGTTTGTCTTCTCCAGTTTTGAATTGAAAAAAGCATTAACACAAAATTCTCTTGCCTTTGCCCTACCCAGTATCATGAATTATAACTGCCCAGTCTGTCATCTTTTAAAATGAGCACTCTGAATTGCTGAAAAAGTGACAGAACCTAGAACAAAGATTTGGGTAGGCAGAGAAACACAGCTTGAAGGCAGATAATGGTGCTGAAATGTAACTTTCATTTCCAAATGCAAAGATTTGAAAATAATTCTTCACTTACCTTCCAGGATGATTTGGATGAAAGGAGAGAATAATTGTTGCTTCTTCAATAAGAAGAAAGGTCTGAGCTTTTAGTTTTTTAATCTATTCCTAAAAATGTAGCATTAGAGAGTAGAAATTAACTAGGAGTTAGGTGTTTTAGCCACATGGGCAGTCATTTGGATCTTCAATAATGGGTTGCAAGGTCAGGTCCTGAAGACCATTATTACGATTGTATTTGATATAGTCAGAAGTGCCACATTATATAGACCGTGTGTGATATTCAAATTCCGTTTCACAATGTCATATGACTAGTTACAACACTGTGTAATGTCTAAATTAAGGCAGAGAAGAAAACTGGTTACTAAATATATATATTTGATATTGCCATGGATCTTAGATAATTAAAATCATCACCTTGAAAAACAAAAAGATATCATGTTCTCAATGAAAAATTATGATAGAGTATTGACCTTCATTTGCATGAGTTAGGATGATTAGGCTTACAAAATCTCTTTAATAACTAATTTCCTAAAGGAAAGAATCCCAGGAATTATTATCTCCTCTTGCTTTGGTGCTTTCTTGATATATAATTAGTTCAGGCAACATAGTACTTTCATTCCTGATTCTTAGGACTCCCTTTCTTCACTGAATGCAAGGATGTAAATAGAAATATGCAAGCAGAAAAATTATTAGAGAGTTCCCCAGCCAATGGTTACTGGAAAATTATTTTCAAATAATTTCAAAATTATGGTAGGGAACAAAATATTGTAGGGGAATTTCCATTTTGCCACTTTAATGAAGTACAGCAGTGTACCCAGACTTTGTTTGTTACTTTTATTATGGCTAACAGTCCATGTGTGAAATCCTAACCCAACTAAACCCAGTGATAAGGTATCATTGCCAATTTTTTCTATTTGCTCTTTCCTTATCATAACAGCTATTCCTCAGAGATTAAAGTGAGTTTCAAGTTTCATTAACAGCAAAAATATAAAAATTAAACCAAATCCAAAATGCATCTCTTTGCCATTGCATCTTATCCAGAGGCAAAATGTGCCTGTAGCCAAATTTTTCCAAGTTCAGTCCTGTTAGATTATTTACAAAGCATTAAGTGCCAACTTCTGAATTTATAATCCACAAATTTAACTGAAGGAATATTAAGATTACCATAGAGACAAAATCAGGGTTAAGATTTTATGCCATTTAGAGCAACAACACTTTTTGTGCCATCACTGCAACATATGCATTATGATGCACTACTGAATTTCTTACTATTTTTAAAAGAAACACACTCTTCTTCATGCAGTGGATGAAGTGGTCAGCACATCTATTCAGTAGTTTCTATTCTCAATTAACATGTCACTTCCCATGCATCATACACTGCTGGAAAGACAAGAGAATTTTTTTTCTCCCTGGTATGACACTTATTGGAGGGCTTCAAAAATATCAGCAGATCGATTTTCACAAATACTATTGTCTCTTTTACAGAGAACTTAATTAGAGAAATATAGTTGAAAATATGGATATTCTTAGGACTATTGCATATGGTACTGGATATTTTTCTATGCAACTGAATCCTCTTATAGATCTCCAGTGGGAATTTAGGCATTTAGCACACAAACTGGCACATACTTATGAACACTGTTGCAGAACTAATCTGAAACCTGTTGAAAATATGTGCTGCTGCCTCAAGCCAATAAATAAGCAAGTCTATTATTTATCCAAGGCTAATTAGATAGACTTCCCATACTTTAATATCATTTAAAGCCTAGGCAGAAAGGTAGCAAAACCTTCTGACAAAAAGAGAGACATTTTGTCACCTCTTTGGTTTTGAAGACCTTTTCCAAAGATTCATTTGAAATAACAGCACTACTTTCTAGAAGTTGCAACAGCTTTTATACTTGTTCTGGGCATCTATAAAACCTTTGCAGCATCCTGGCATACCCAAGTTTATTTCTATCTGGGAATAGAAAGGTGTATTTCTACCAGGATATCTAGGGTAGAAATACTACAACTGCAGTGATGAAGACTGCAAAGTTAAGCCACGAATATATTAGGATATTTCAAATTTAAATCTGCTTTTTCCAGTCTAGTAGAAGACATAGATTAAGTAATAGAAAACTAAAAGACAGACCTTCTTTTCATATTTGCTTCAATTGTCTTGAGCAACTCACGTCGGAAAAAACCCCACCAGTTTGTTTATCTTCAAAATGGAGAAAACAGCATCTTTTGCAAAATACTTCTTCTATCAGTAACATCATCACCTTCCAGTGTGGGCACTGCAGGAGGCAGGGCTCTAATAAGAATTTTCTCTGTATAGGTATAGGTGAGTATATTGTCTCCTGTGATTCAGCTTTCTTCACTAGGTTATAAGGATCACTTGGAAGCTCTGCTTTCTACTGACACACTCAGAGTGCAGCATGAGCAATCCGTTAATACACAGCTACATATTACAACTTCAAAAGTGTCAAGAGCAATACTAGATGCCAAGTGTTATTAAGAGATATCACAGACTATGTGGATATTATGGACACTCAGAAATTAAAGTCAAAGTGGAACTACACCACCAGTGGGCTATAACGTCCTCGTGTCCATGGACTCAAACGTCCCTGGGTACCAATAGGAATAACAATGAGGAACACCATCTGCTGAGCTCTGAAATGAGCTCTTTATTCATGCTTGGCAGACCTGCAAAAAAAGGAGGGGAAGGGAAGGGGTGTGGGGAGTTTGTAGCCAAAATTTTCAGCTAGATAAAGGTAAGCACAGCAGATGTTGTCAGCACTTCCCTCATTGGGGTTTTGTTTGCCCATCCGCTATTTTTCTGTAGAGACTAGAAGCCGTCATTCAAGGGACCCACTGAAATTGCCAGTGATGCTTTCCGAAGCCTGGTACTTTCAGCAATCAGGTGTTTACAATACATAAATACACGCTGCTGTGAAATAAATTTAGATCCTAACAGAACCTAACTGCAATAATTGAGATGGAACTAATGCTTTTTGTGATTTCTGCAGGGTAGGCTAAACTAAATGCTTTGAAGAGAACAGAAGGTGCGTCAGGGACATTTTCTCATATAGATGCATGTAAGTTCAGACCTCTGTCGTTCTAAACATTAGTCATTGTAACCCAGATATCTCAGTTCACAAGTCCATAGCACAGCTGATTTGTCAGCTTAAAAGCAAAAGAAAGCTCCTATTGATCATACTTTCAATTACCAGTTATAAAAAGCAGATTTACAGAGCATAATACAGTTTTACAAAGGGTTCAGATGAGCACACAACATTGAGGCTGTACCCCAGTAGACACGATTTTTGCCATTATTAGTATAAGTCTGCAGGCTTTGTGCTAACCTAACAGCTCAGTTTCTAAGGATTTTTTGGCCTTGCCTTGGCCTGAGTTTGTTTTAATAATTGAGTAGTGGTCAATTGACTAATATCTGTCTGTCCTAACTTCATCTCTGGCCTGACAGACTTAGGTAGTCACCATGGGACAAGCAGCAGCCTTTTATGTCAGGTAGGGCAGATAGTGGCTGCTGTGCAGCTTTCACACTTTACCTGGGAACAGAGGAGAAGCAAGCAGATCTTGCTGTCAAAACATATGAAAGTACACCAAGCAGACGCAAGCAAATTAAAGCTGTTGCTGATGAGACATCTCTGTGTAAATTCGAAAAACGAGTATGTATTTTTGTAACAGGGTTAATAATTTTGACTGTTAAAATATTAATTTGACTTAGAGCAAATACTTAGTTTTAGGTATATGGTATGTTCCCTCCTGCTCATAACAACATTTGCAGTGTATCAAGACCATTTGCTGTCAAATCTATGCCCTCGTGGACCAGGGCTATAAATTTGATTACGAACACATGAACACATTTCCGCTGAATTAGCCAGAGCACGCAACACAAACTTTGTATTAGATTTATACTGTTATGCTGGCTTTATGTCAGCTGTGGGAGGACAGATGACACATGATAAAGCCTGTTAATAGTACAAAGATAACATACCAGAAGTTCTGCACTAATTTGAACCAGCAGAGCAAGCTTACATGGGATCAGCACTTAGCTCCTTGCAGCTGCAGGAACTTGATCTGCTTCTGGGAACCTGAAGACAGGCTTTCCTTATCATATCATGGCCTCAGAAGCTCTGGTGCTGTGGGTTTGATAGACATGTGGACTCTAGGATGTTCATGTAAAAGAGAATGTTCCTTAGGATTCAATAAGTAAAGGATATTGCGATGAATATGCCGTTTATTTTTCCCCTCAGTGCTACATTTGTTAGCTTACCTTCCTTCTCTCTTCTCCCCACCATCCCTGTTTATCATTCTTCTTGATTTTCTGGCTTTCTTCTTCACTACTTCTCTCGTGGTTATTTCTCTCCCTTTCTCTAGCTTCTTGCTGTTTTTTGATAAGTCTCTCTGCTCTGGCTTTCCTACCACCCGCTCCACCCCTCCTCCTTGCTGATCTGCCTCCATACGTCAAGCCCTGCAGACTGCTCAGCAGCAGCATTCCCTCGCTGAGGAGCTGGGGCAGGAGGGTAATGGCCTAGCATGCCAGCTCCTGTTTTGAATAAGATGCTCGTGTTTATAGAAATAATTGGTGTGTGCATAGCTTTGCTTTGACTACAAAGCTCCAAGTGGTGCTAGCAGTTTATCACTTTCTATTTCTGCTGAGTAAGTAAATGGGAGGGAAATAACGGAATTTAACATCGTGGATTTAAATATATTGTAATTTGGTTGTGTTCAGTAAGTAAGTGAGAAAAAAATGTGTGAGAAGGTTATGATTATTCAACAGATCTCAGGCCGGCAGGATAAACATTTTGTCATTTGAAATCAAAAAATCATAGAATTACAGAATCATAAAAATGGGGAGAATAATAAAAAGGAAAAAAAAAGTAATATATTGTGAAGCAGGGGAGAAACACTCTACTTGTATATACTCATAATCAGATAAATCTATCTACTTATCCAGGGATGGAATTTACAACCAGAAAAAATGGTCAAAAAATTTAAAAATAAATCAAGAGGAACCGCATTAAAGCTGTATTAGATCAGAGTAGGATACTGACCTTATTAAAGTTCTAGTTACCCTTTTCAAGGTACCACTGGATATACTGTTGTATCACTAGATGATTTTTGGTTACCTACATGAAGCGAGCTGATGATTTTGATCCAGGCTGTAAAGCAATTCACCCAAAACATACAGGAAGTTAACATGAATGACAAGGAGGAATATACATTTTGGGTTGTTCAGCAAGAGTTAAAAGGAGAACTTTCTTCTCAGCAATTTTCTCCCAAGAGGAAAATGGCATTTTAGGATTGCTAATATATCCAGAGGGCTAACAGGGTGAGATTGCCACATCAGCAGCAGAGAACAATAAAATAATGCAATGCCTGCTGAAAATGTAAAATAAAAAGATCTTTATAGGGGGCAAGCCTTCATTAATAAGGAAAAAAAAAGATTATATGTCCCAAGGGGATCATTTTGTACTTTGTCTGTGGCTGTCAAAAGAGAGAAAGCACTCAGTGACTCCAATTTGATCTATCCCTTCCCTTAGCAGTCAATGAGCTTTCAAATCACCACTCCCTTCTTGAGCTACTTAATCCAGATCATAACCAGAGAATTTCCTTGCTGCTTTCGTCTCTCAAGCAACAGTACGAGATGTGCATGGACTTGTTAAACTTTCTCTAGCCCCCTGTTCCACCAGGCTCCAGAGACCCAACCAAGGCACCTAATTGAGAAGCCAGGTTGTCCTCACTTTCCACTGTAGCCTAGGAGAAAAGCAGACACTAACAAAGATGACTCAGCCCTTAAACAAACCAAATCTCTTTTAGGATGCCTGTGTGAGAATCTACAGGGGAACTTTATTTCTAATTATTGTTCCTAATTGCTAAAAAATATGAGAAATTAGGGATGAAGGAGGACCTGAAATAAACATGGTGCTGTGATGAAGATGCGTCAAATAGGGAAGGCCCCTGAGGGATTCTACAGCCCAGCCTGCTGGCGACGCAGGCTGGCACAGCAGGAAGACCCAGAGGGACACGTTGTCTTAAGACCCAAATCAAAGCACATTGAAGTAAATGAGTAAGAGTAAATGAGCTTTCACCTCTGCTTTCCTGCAGGGTGTCCGCAGAGATGAGCCAGCACTTTTCACTTGTGGGAAGAAGTGAGGTGTGACTGCCTGGCCGACCTTGCACACCTTATCTGTTACGGCTGACATCACTTGTCATGGGGAAAACGTGTTTCTCTATGAATTTGCATGTTCTGCTCCCTTTCGCGTTGTACTCACGCTCCTGACTACAGCAGCATCTACATGCTGTGCATGTCCTCCCGACCTTTCTCAAAGGCAAGAAGCAGCTGCGTTGCTGCACCCATGCTGACAGCTTCAGTCTGGGTTTTACATCTGCTGTCATCTTGCCAACTACTTTTCATTACTCTTCCAAAAAGATTAAAAAAACAAAAACAAAAACAAAAACAAAAAACAAAACGACAAAAAAAAACCCCAACCCAAAACAAAACCCAACCACACACCATATTCAAATCCAAATTATCACAGTTTGGATCACGACTGCTTTACTGAGCTTATACAAAGCTTGGTGCTTGTGGAGCGCACGGCAGAATGAGAACAGGGAGATAGAAAAGCAAATGCTTCACTAGTTTATTCCACCCCAGTCTTTTAATTTAAAAATGATAGCATTATTTAAATGCCAGATCTGATCAACTGCTGAGGTGCAAAGAGATCATAATGGACCTGCAAAACATTTTTTGCTGTGGGAAACTTGGTAACATACACTATTATTTCTTGCTGTATGCTAATGTTTCTAGTTAGGCTGAGACCCTGTTCTTCCACAGATCAAATTTATATTGGTATGTTTCAGCAAAAATCTCTCAGCCACTTCAGAAAAGATATAGAAGATAAAAGCAGATTGTTTGCCCACTTCAGCATGAGCAAGCTTTGTTCTGATTCTTAACAACATTTTCATGCCCAGTGATTTTTCAATCTTGAAAAATGTTCTTTTAATTTGTTTGTGTGCAGGGTATGAGTGTTTTTGTGTAGAAGTCTCTAGGTTTTTAAGAAAGTAAACTGTAACAATCAGAACTTTACCAGCTCTGCCATTTGAGGTAACAAGCACTTAGCAATAGCGGTGATTCATGTAGGATTGACAACAGAAAAGAAAATAAGTGGAACTCAAGAAAAATGGATTATACTGAGCACTGTTTAATGCAAAGGCACTGGGAAACTGAATCACGGTTCTGTTAGCGTGGTACATATCCTGGCCTAATTCCTCCTGATGACAAGTGCAAATTAAACAGGGTTAATTTACCCAGAGCTTTGTACTTGCAAGGTTACATTGATTCAGGTATGGAACACATACACAGCCATGGATTGTGCATTTAAGACTGATCCCTGTATCAAATTCAAGCTGTGGTAGGAGTTTTCTGTTTGCCTACAGAGAACTTTCCCGTTCACTCCAAATTTAATTTTATCTGGCCCATTGCAAAAGAGTCTTTTTAAAAGACAGTCCTTTCCCACACTGTCCTGCAGCCTCACCATAGTCCTATGCAGTCAATCCCATTTCTCCAATTTTTAATAAAAGTGAAAGCCTCCTTGTCTGGACAACTCTTTTTCCTCCATTTAAACAACTGGGATCACCTCCTGAGCCCACAGACATGCTGCAACTTTTTAACCTCTTCCCTTTTAGCAGTACTGAATCTTGAGCACCCGGAGTTTTTGCCAGATTTCATTTCCATCTATCTCCTCATCCATGGATCTTCCTGCATCCACATCCCTTTTCCCCACCCCTCAGCATCAGGTCATATCTGCTCACCCTGTTACATTTTGTCCTTTGGCTCACTGATTCCCAACTTGACTCTTAGCCAGATGCCCAATCTGCTTGAAGATCCTGGTTGGTTTTTTTCACATTTACACAGTAGACTTTCATTTCCTTCTTCCATATTTCTTCCTCTGCTTTCACCCTCAATCTCTTGCCCTGGTAAACACACTATTCCACTTTCACCACAGCCTGCAATACAAGATCACTGTCTACAACCTCACATCTCATCCCACACCCCAGGATGTGTTACTGTGTGCTGTTCTGTGGTCACCCTGACTTTCCTCGGCTATTTTAACCCTTTGGCATATTGATAAATTATAGTCTTCCTCCAATTTTCTTGGGCTCAGCAATAAAGTCGCTACCCAGCACACAAGAGACCCTCAAGATCTGAAACCTGGGCTTGGCACAAATAGTTAGGTCACAACTACAATTTTAAACAGTTTTGGTCAACTGCATGCTAGACCTGCCACAGCTGGAATTTTGGGACACTTTATCCTGGAAAGCTGTAGCAAGAGGATATCTGTAGGACATAAACTAACAGTGATTTTTCAAAGGCCAAACTGAGCAGCTTTTTCCAAAGAGAGAAAAAGCACATGCCTACCAAAACACACAACCACATATGTACGTGAAGGGTCTTCTTAAAGAAAAAAAAGAGGCTGAATCTTTCAACATGAGGAAAACAAATGTGGTTTTGATTTTGTTACTGTTACCAAACCATTTACAAGTTGATTTAAAAATAAATAAATCTATTGTACAGAAACAGGCATTCAGTATGGAAAATATGAGCTGAAAACAGCCAAATCAAGGAAGGCTTGTAAGCAGCTGAAAAAAGTCTTCTAATAGGAAGCATAAGGCATACTGATGGCTAACTGATGCTAACAACTCCACATCTACTACTTTTCTGTTTTTTTTTAATTATTATCTGACACTACATGCAGACAACAATCTGAGACGATAACAAGAGGGTGTGAGAGAAGCACATAATGTCATAACTGCTAGGCTTTCAGAAGGGCTGAGGGAGACTGGCTGAAGCAGAAGATAAGACTATGTATGTAAGACTATGGATGAAATAGATAAACCACATACTGAGTCTAATCTGGGAATCTGGAGATGCTCAAATGACTGTCAAAACAAAATGAGAAATAGAAGAGGAAATACTGTTCCAAAGCCTGCTCATTGATTTAAGCATTTTTGGTGCCAATAGGAATAATAACAATGAAAACCATCTGCTGATCTTTGCAATGAATTCTTTATCTGTGCTTGAAAGACTTGTGCAGAAATGCAAAGCTACGTGTAAGGCTGCAGACAAAACAAGGTGTGTGTGGCAGATATTTGCAGGGTTCCACTCACAGGAATTGAACCACCACATTGTTAAGACTTCTCTAGGGACTGGACATCACCTTCTTATGGAGATACTCTCATCAGAGCTAACAACACGTTTCTAAATGTTGTGGTTTAATTCATCAACCATTAACCAAAAATTAAAGTGAGATTCCGAAATGAAAGGAGGTTCAAAAAATGACATTGCCATAATAATTTAATATATATGTACCTAAATAAAAATTGATGAATAAACAGAAAATTGAAAGAGGATATACTGGACTATTAATTTTTCCTCCTGTGGAAAATTCCGTAAATCCCTAATGTCACTGGTACGACTTTTATTGTATGCACTGCCTCAATCCAAATCAGACTGCTGTATGCTCACAACAGTTGTGATTCCTAAATATTTTTCACAAAGTTGTAATATATGGTATATTTAGGAGTGGCCTATTTGCATTTGCATGCAAAGAGACTTGACCCTAAGACAGAATGGACAGATGGGTGCTGGGCAAATCAAAGGGAAATAAAAACTGAAGATTATTTTTTTAGGGTGGCAGTGGTAACCTTTACACCACTCCCACATAGATATTCACATGTTGAATAGTCACTGGTTAACGGCTTCTGTTCACCACCAGTAATCACATAGTGGTAGTACGTGTCAGTAAATACAATTTATGCTATTAGTCACACAGGACCGCGGGTTTGGCATGGACCTGTCAGTGGAGGGATTCAAGACTTGTTTAGGCCTAAGCTAGTTTTAGCAATAGTCAAGGGGCTACTGCCTGGCCTCTTGCAGCTTCTGGGGTTAATGTCTGTAAAGGTCCAACAGAAGTAGGTCATTGTGTGATACACAACAGCCCTATGTGTTCACAGGAGCTGGAGAAAGCTTTTGAGTGACACTCAGTGAGTAGAAGAAGGTCTTGTTAAGAAACCATATTAAAATAACCCCAGTCAGACCCCAAGATCAAGGAGGAAGGGACCCCTATTACCATATCATTCTCCTCCTGAAACTACAGGATGCCTAGGACTTATGGAGGACTTTACCCCTCCATGCACACCCCTTTGTTTGAACAAGACTGGAGCTGTTGGCTGAAAGTCCCATAGGGACACTGGAAGGCTTAGCATTGCTCCACGAAAAAGGGGTAGATGTTCCTAAGTTTTCTTTTTTAACAATTTAAAGACTATTAGTGTTGAGGTTTTTCCATATTACCTTGGACCATGAATGTTAATAGTATTGGAATTGACTAAGAGTAACTGTTTGTTGTATTTTGGCTAGATAAGATTTTGGTTAGTCTGACAATAAATTCTTTGCTCCACATATATATTTTTATATGAATATATATATATATATATGGAGATATATATATCTGTCCCTAGCAAGATTTCAAGTGTAACAGTAGCTGGGGTACAACATACTTTTCCACATCCTTTAAATAGGAAATAATAGTTATAGATCTTTTGGTGGCAAGCATAGTATTTTATATAGTATAACTGTGATCAAGAACACAGTTGGCTTTCTATGGGGACAGATCAGTGCTTCTGATAACTAAGCTATCCCAAAAGATTTCTCTTCATTGGTAACTGTGTAGGTGTAAGATGTGAGCTGAAGGTATTGTAGAGTCTGGGATCAATTCACAGGCAAGATTTAGTCTAACTGGCTATTTCTGTAATGCTGCACCTTTATCTATATGAATATATACCTATGGTTGTATACATCTCTGCCTATTATGTCCTGGATTCTGGATCCAGCCTGAGGTCCGGCTGTGGCTGAGTAACAGCAGAAGCCAGTGAGAGAACTATGAGAAGTATGAAAGGCTGCTCCCCACAGGCAAGTGGAGAGGGAAAAATCCAATCTCTTCCCAGTGCAGGAGAGGGAAAAGGGAACTTAAGTTTGTTCTTAGAGAAGAAAAGAAGCTGCTTTGGATAGTAAAAGTAGGATTTTTAACCACTGGGTTAGATCATGGCAGTTCTTTTGGGCAATCTGGAAGATAGTAATTTCTTTCTAATTGTCAAATCCATTCCACCATACAACCAAAAGAGACTGCAGCCTGATTTTCATGAATTAAGGAGTGAGAATACTTACTCCAAAATGCTCTGATTTTGCTGGGTATGATGACCAACAGAATATATGATTAAAAAAGCCATCAATGAAAAATAAGCACAAGTAGAAACCCTATGAACTTGCCATCTTGCTCCTTTACCCTTCACCAACTTTCACCAGCTGTCATAACAAGAGGTATCCCACAGTGGTGACCGCGGACCTTTTGTTTGGACCTTACAAGTCAGATTTGACCTACAGCCCATTGCTTGAAAAGCCCAGAACTACAAAGTGAAACGACTGATTTGGTACATATGTTGTTCACATTTGCCTCTCTAGATCACAGCTCCCTGCCTGGTGACTCATAGCAAGTCCTCTAGGTGGCTAAATTGGTTTTGTTGGTGTTTTTCAGTCATACAGTTTTTCTTGTCAATAAAATGTTTGAAGACTATCTGGAGAAGAAGCTAGGAGAGACACTCTTGTGCTCTTACCAGCTGCAAAATAGGGTTTGAGAAACATTTCCTTGGGAGAACTAATGGTGCCCTTCAGACATTAAAGGGTCAGTCCGTACCATATGATTGCTGTCCTAGATCAGCCTCGAAAGACAGAAGAGCTTTCCATGGCAGAAAGCAACAGAAGTGGTAAGAGGAGCACTCATCAGCTAGCAGAAGTTTGGGATTCTTTTGAGCAGAGATGGGGTGTCCTGACACCTGCTAAATAAAATAAGCACAACCCTGTCACTCGGCCCAACTCTGCCTGAGCAGAGCTGTATATATTTCGGCATTCTTCCTCTACAAATTCCTTTCAAGTGTACTCATTATTCAGTAAGAGACTATGCACATCTGCTGTTCCAAGAAGCAAGTTTAATTGCTGATGGGATTTTTTCCCACTAGCATTTCAACCCATCTGCATGTTGCGATTACTGAAGCCTAATTTTGTTTTTGTCTACTTCAACCTTTTCAAGTGATATTCATTAATCCCATCTATGGCATCTCTAACATGTGGGAAATCTGCCTAGAGTAATTACAAAGTATTTCCTCTACACTTAGTTCTCATATAAGAGCATGGGAAGATAATGAAGGCTGATTGTAGTGTCATCATTCCATTGAGGAAATGAATGATGCTGTTCAAATAACAGCTGGCTTGTTACATAAAAGAAATGACAGATCAGAATAATAAAGGCAAACTCCTCTTTAACAGATCATTCTAATTTGAAAGTCTCAAATAATTGCCTGGAATCCTGGAAACATAGAAAACAGTACAACGAAGGCCCCTGAGTTTGCTCTCTGTATGGTTGTGTGTATACATCTGTGTATATATATATAAAAATATATATATATACACTCATACATACATGCCTACAAACATATTATATATATATTTATGTACATATGTATGTAACTCAGTGAGACGGCAAGAAATATCACCAAGAATATCACTAATAATCTGGAATATCCATTCTTGAAAATAGAATACAATTAGGGAAATTTCTTATTGTGAAATGTCTTGAAGTGGACACTTAGGAATGTGAACGGTATGTATTATAATTGTATTTAAGGTCCAATGAGACTTTCACCATGTAATAATAATTTACAGTACAGTGCCTTTATAAAAAATCTTACGAGTCTTTTAATCTCCAGCACATATATATGAAAAACAATGCAGGGTTTTCTATTTAATATGATTTATATATATATTAACAGCACATATAAAAATCACATACAAAAATCATATACATATATATAAATAGAAAACCTCAGTTGCTTAATGGTCCATTTAGAAGTGCACTCCACAGACAAAATTTGCAGTGCTGAGCCCGTACTCTGAGAAGCCAAAGGGCTGATTTCACTGTGTCTATCTGCCTGGGGGTGTGTTCCTAGATAGTCTTTCAGTCAGTCTAAACCCTAAAGCCTGACTCCTTTATTAAGGAAGGGACAAGATCATATAGCATTATCAGACTGCAACACCTGATTACTAATTGGAGTTTGAAATAAAGACAGGCTAGTAGGCATCATGCAAAAGGTGACGCCTTTCAGGTGTAAGAATTTCCTCAAATGATCCGAGAAAAACGTCATTCGGAGCAAGGTGTAACCTCAAACGATACAGAAGATAAAATTAAAGCTACCTATCCTAAAAGCATTAGGGTAAAATGAGGCACTAGGATGAAGCTTTTGAGAACAGACTTTCTCAGCAGCAATGGCTACATTCCTAAACTTCATGTTTTTTACTTCCTAAAACATTCATGTATTCCCATTTCGCATTTTCAAGCTGCAGCAACTGACATAAACTGGTCTCTTGGGATCCACAGGTAAGATGCACCCCAATAAAAGAATCACAGAATAATACCAGTTTCTAGTCAGCCTCATGCTCCAAGTAGTGTCTCCAAGGGTGGAGACCACACAACCTGTCTGGGCAACGTGTTTCACTGCTTGACTGTCCTAATAAAAAAAGACACATTTTGTATTTATGCATTAATGTTTGCCAGTGGGGAAGCATGAGCTAAAATCAATGCTTTTAACAAAGAAACCCATGTAGAACATAAAATCCTGTCAGCGAGGGCAATAAAGTAGTTTAAGTTGAGTGTATACAAAGTCTTCATGAAAGGCTAGCTTCAGGAAATGGTGGAATAAAAATGTAACTTGGTTGAATTAGGTTCTTAATATTATTCATAAATGAAGAAATAGGGATCTATATTGCCATAGCAACAAAATGCCATATGTTATTTCTATATAAATTTGAAAATGTACTGTTCTCACATGAAAAAACAGAGCCCAGGAGCACAAAGAATATTAAAGTAGTGCATTCATTATAGGAAACTGATAATTTTCTGACCAGTTGGTTTTGTCTTTAAATTAAAAGATTATTGAAAGAGATATTTAACACTGAAGTTGATTTTTGAGAAGTGTCCTTTCACTCCAGAATTAAAAATGATCTCAGAGCCCCTTTTTTCTTGACAAACCACACACGTAGCGTTGTGGAAATAATATGTCGCTTGATAGCTCAGAGCATAACTCCTTTTAAAAAAACCATAATGGGGTAGACAGAACCCTCAGCTATTCTGCACACATGAACTGATACTGCCTCTTGATAACATAGCTTCTAAAGGAGTTGTTAATCCCATATTTAGTGAATAAATTCAGTGAAAGGCATTTACTGAAAGTCATTTTATACAGCAGAGGGATATCTGCATGCATTTAGAACTGGATGCAGCAATCCTGAGTTACTAACCCCTGCACATGCTGTAAGCCCTCTGACCTGAATGTCTCTTTATTACCAAACTAAACCCAACTGGAAATTTAAGGTAGTGGAGGTTGGACCCCAAATCCGAGTGAAAGTAGGCTGCAGTCTTTTAGCTAGTGGACAGCATTTGCACTTAGCATTTCAGTATCCCATTTGAATTCAGACAGCAGATGAAACCGAGTTCTTAACAGTAACTCAAAATGCCTTTTTATTAGCAGCAGACTTCTTCCAGCTCTCAGGAAAACATCAAAGCAAAGAGACTGAGTAAGAATGTCTTCTACTGCTTATTCTTTTAAAGTCTGGATCTTAAACCCTGCTGCTTGGTGAGAAACCACATCAGACTTTAAGAATTTGGGGGCTTCCAGGAAGGGATAAAAGAAGGTAATTATCATTCAAGTTTTTGCACCTGACCTGCTCTAATTGATGTCACTGTAAGTATTCCAGACTTAAGTGTGGCATAATCTGTACAAAGGCACTATGACTCTCCATCCTGAGTGAATTTTCCCAGATGACTGGGGCTCTCATCTGATGTACATTTTTATTTTTCAGTAACCGAGATATACCCCTTGTTCTTTTCCCTGCTGATTTGACAAGGGTAGAAATTTTATATTATATATTGAGTGTCATATTAAAAATTCAGAATTTAGTTCTGTTAGTGAATAATTATATCAAGACCAAGAGAATTAAGGAGATGGATGCAACACATTGTATTTCTTGATAAGTTTTTAAGTCTTTAACAATAAAAAGATATTTCACTGCTATTTCAGCTCTAGCAATTAAAAGTTCTCTGAAATTTTATGCATTTATGCTCATTACTTTCTCAGTTCTCCACATTTTTTTCACATTTCAGAACCTAGTGGTGAGTTTAGCATGTAAAAGCACAATACTTGGATACTAATTAAAGCCAAGTGGCCTTAAATTGAATGACACTGACAATTTTGACCGATGACATCACCAGCTACTGTTGTCAGCAGTGCATTCCCATCAGTTACAGAGCAGCCACTAACCAGTGCAACTGCACAGCATTTCCAACTGGCAAGGAGATAAGTCTACCAAAACATTCCCTGTTTCAGCTAGCAAACCATGAAGGAATGCCTGTCAAGGAAAAATAAATTCATGCTGCATGCTTTGCTAAATTGGTGGTTGCTACTGTTTCTGCACTGGACTCAACAATCATGGAAAAAATGGGTCAGGGGGAGAGCAGAGAAGAGGAAAAGCTCTTCTCTGAATTGCTTTCATTTGAATTAGACTCTTCCTGGTCCACACCTGTGTCTCAGTCTAGATTTGAAGGTTATAGTTGCAATATAAAACTATCATTGGACAAAGATTTCTGAAACTTTCAGTAAAATTTTCAAAGAATCTAAAAGGAATTGAATACACACAGTTAAAGTGAAGCAGAAATAAGGTGCTCAGTACTTCTAGGTCAAAGAAATGTATTTCCTAAACAGAAAACACGTGAATACATGCCATGTAGGTACCAGAACAACATAAACCTTACGTCCAAAATCCAATGCTCAGTTTTCACTTTCTTCAAAAGACAAAGTGATTTTTTACTTTGACTTTCCCTAGGCACTTATTAGTCCTGCCCTTGGTTATTTCCTTCTCTGTTTGCCCTAGTCTGAGTACCTTTTTGGCTAATCAATATCTACATCCTTCATATAAAACATAGGTACAATCTTGCTGCAGCAAACAGAAGCCATGATAGTCCATGTCCACATTAAGTACGGGAAGCAAAACATCCAAGGTCCAGCTTGAGCAATCTGACTTCTGGGATCCTGGGTACTTTTCAGTAACACAACTTTCACAGAGGGATGGGCATACTCAGGGTAGCCAGCATCCTCACACAGCACTGTGCCTGCAACAACAGCAATAAATCACTCCAAATTTATGCAGAAGGGAATTCCAGACACCGGGACCTTGCATATAAAGTGTTCTTTCACCCTTGTACTTGTTTCTCATGAAAGCAAGCTACGTGTGCTGCTGAAGTATCTGTATGACTCAGCGTGGAGAATCTCCAATCATGGATTCCAGACAAAGGCCAAGATTATGACCCTTGAGATGGCAACAAGATGACCTTGTGCATATTTTTTTATATTAGCTGGTAGTACCTTCTCAGATCCTGCTCCAGGTTGCACATTCCTTCACCCAATATGGGAAGCCAAGTCACAAATCTGGGAGAGGAATCCAGTCCCTAAAACACTGATGTAGCAGTATTTGTTTTTGCAACTAGAGATTAACTAAATCTTCTACGTAACAGCTGAATCCTATAGCACTCATCACAAGAGTACTCAGGTACTGCTTAAAACCTTTGAGTTTGCTACCAGCAGCTGTAGGGTTGGTCTCTTATTGAAACATAAGAGCATCTAAACCAGTAAGGGAACAAGATTCTATCCAGGGAATTTCAGAATGCATTTGATCTCCTGAGAAGATAAGATTTGAATGTGATAAAGTCAAAAAGGTGAATGAGAATAGTATGAACTTCAGGAATGAATACAGCAATACCAAAGCATCTCTTGAATACATCTAAACTGAAGTTCCTGTCAATCTGACTTACTTACAAACATAGCATGCCATATACCATTTCTAGCAAAACAGCTTTCCAAAATAAGAGCCCAAGTTTCCTATAAAATTAATGAAGACAATGAAATCTCAATTTCATCTCAATGAACATTGATGGGAACACATGATGGCATAATGGAAGTTGGGAATAGGAATAACTCAATGGTCTGTTGATACATCCCTGAATAATAGACTAGATTAGACTAAACTAGAATACAATAATGTCAGTTGGAAGAAACCTACTGCAATCATCTGGTCCAACTGCCTGACCAATACAGGGCTGACCAAAAGTTATAGCATCTTATTTGGTGCATTGTCCAAATTAAACACTTACAGGCCCAGGGCATCGACCACCTCTCTAGAAAGCCTGCTCCAGTGTTTGACCACCCTGTCTGTAAAGAAATAGCTCCTAATGTCAAGTCTGAACCTCCTCTGATGCAGCTGTGAACTGTTCCCATGGTTAATGTCATGGCTTATTTCGTTTGCAATTTCAAAGGTGAAATATGTTCTACTAAACTTCATCAAATTTTTTGTTTGGTTGGGGGTTTTTTTGCATGGAATTTTTGAGCTTTCTATTTGTCTGCATACCTACTCTTTATCTCTTTTTATACATGTGCAGAAACACCTACAGGGTACCAAGTATATACTTAGTTTTTTGAGTGGATTATGCAATTTTAATATGTGTAGACTATATGAAAATAAAGGGTTTAAACAGATTACTAACTTAAATAGAAAAGAAAAAAGTAGGCAGAGAGACTTCTCAAGAGTTAGCCGAATGTTAGTAGCAGGCCTTTTCTTTTTAATAATTTTGAAATTTTAAAAAAATGGATCAAATGAAATTTTGAAATAAGATGTCCTTCTGAGCAAATAATGAACAAGCCTTTTGGATGGTGCTTGACAATGACTCTCTATTTTCTCCACTTGCTTTTTTTAGCATTTGAAATTTGCCTGTGAAAGTAGCACTTTGAGGAATTTCTCACAAAAAGCAACAGAAATTAAAAAATGAGAATGTAATTAAGGGGTGCATAAATATCAAGTAGAAAGAGGGAAAGAGCCACAATTATTATATTTCCCTTTACCCATTGATTATATCATCAAAGATAATTTCTGTTTACTTTCTTCCCTTCTGTGAAACAGTAGAAAATGGAGCTTCTTGCTTGTGTCTAATATATTTCACATATGAGCCATTACTGTGGTGTTTTTATTGCACTTCAGAAGGATTTGGAAGAAGCTGATTTCTTTTTCTGATACATAAGAATTTCCCCAAAAAGGTGCTATTGGACTGATGAAGGTCAGTCATTGCTTCCTTTATCCAAGTATTTAGAAGTTTGAATGATTTAAAAACGAGACATACTTACACTATATTTGGGGCATAAGCAGTTAGGTAGGGAGCTACAAAAATAGATTTTAAACAACTTTCCATCTCTATTTGTATTTAACAGTTATATGTGTTTTGTATAAAGTTTGTATACCGAATCTATGTCCAAGAACCTCAGTGTACAGCAAGCCGCATTGATCGTACACATTATGTTCAAAGTCAGCTTTAAAAGATCATTTTCTTCAAAACGCTGCATGAAAATACAATCTAAATATTTTTTCTTAGAAGGTTACCTTAGATACCACCTCAGGAATTGTTTCAGAATATTAGCAATGTGAGTTCAACAGGAGGAATGGTTTCCAAGTAGTAGAAGATGCATTAGTATCTATTTTACCCCCTGCAGAACAAGATACCAATGTATCTTGGATGCCTTGTGCAAGTCAGGTCTAAAAGAAATCATGGCAACCCAAAACTCTGATATGAGCAGTGCTGGAGAAATACTGGATATGGATTTTTACTGTGTTGTTTTATTTTTTTTTATTTTTTTTTTCCCTTTTTTTTTTTTTTTTGTAGTTACTGTTTCATTTAAAAAAATCTGATTTGATTTTAAAGTGGTGGAGAACATTTTCTTGAAACTTTGTATAGGGTTGTTAAAGAATCTATGCTTCTGTATCCCTCTGGTACTTGCTATGCAAGTATCTCAATGCACCCACAACATTGTTATAATCAAATCCCTTCAAAATCAAATGTATGTTTCAGCAGAAACTGGATTAAAATGTCTTATTTCTACAATTTATTCCATACTAGTAGCAAAACCACAATTTATTCCATACTAGTAGAAAACCAAAGAAATTAATTAGGCTTTGCTTGATGCAAAGATGCAGATAGAAAGTTAATGTGCTGCATCAATCAAAAATAAGATAAGACAAGACAGTGTGTAGCTGAATATAGAAGTTTTACTTTGTTACAGTCTCTGACAACATAATCACACCAATACCAACTCATAAAGTTTACACATTTCCAAACATCAACACTAGGTTAATTTTCACTCCAAAATTGTTAACAATATGATCCTATTTGTGCTTTGATTTAAGCCATGTAGCTCCTCCTCTTGGAACTCTCCCGCACAGAAAGATAAATTCTTGAGAGTCTTCTTTCTCTTCATTACCTTGTAAAATTTCCTAAGGTTTCATATTAAAGTTACTGGCTATCAGATTGCTTATTCACCTCAAAAAAATCATCTCATGTCCTCAGTTAAAAATCTTATTAAACATAATGAAGCAGAAATAAATCCCTTTGTGAAGTGCAGAGATATTTTTCACAAAAACCCATAGTTCCCAGTGTTGTGCCTAACAATACGTTTAACACATACTTTGTCATTTTCTTTTTTGTGCAGTCTCAGAAGAATGTATGTCAGAAGAAACCTCTAAAGACCATCTAGTCCAAAGTGGACACAGCTTCAGACGTGGTTTGACAAGTGCCAAGCAGAGGGGAATAATCGTGTAGACCTACAGTTTGTGGTCTCACTAACATAGCCTGGCATGGCTAGCCTTAATTGTCATAAAGGTATGGTGCTGCCTCATGTTCCTTTTGCTGTCTGCAAGGACCTCGGGTCCTTCTCAGCAAAGTTATGACCTAACCACTCAGTTCCCAGTCTGCAATGCTCAATGAGGTTGTTCTGGTCCACATCCAGAACTTCACATCTATCTTTAATGAACTTCTTGAGGCTCTTTTCAGACCATTCCTCCAACTTGCCAAGGTTCCTACAAATGATGTTCTCACCAGCCATTCACCACAATTTTGTGTCATCGATTAGTTTGTTGAGGGTACCTTCCTTCCCGCAGACCAGATTGCTAATGAAGATATTTAAGAGTTTCAGCCCCATACCAATCACAGTGAATACCACATTTCACTGGCTGACAGATTTTGAACCATTGACCAGTAACTCTTTTGTTTACTGTGCTACTAGGCACAGAGATCTGAGATTGACAAAAAAGACTAAGATTCACTTGCCAGAACAGGGAAAGGCAAAGAATATATTGAGTATCTCCCCTTTTCTATGTCATTCATCACCAAGCTGCATGCCCCATTCAGTAGCAGACCTCAATTTCCATGTTCCTGGTTTCTAGCGCATATCCCTCCTCTCAATAACAGAGAAACCAGAAGGAATAGGGTTGCAAAACTTCATTCACCCCTGTTTTTACTAATTCAAGCACATCTGAAGATGTCTTTAGTCATTTTTATGCAACAGATCTAACATGGAGTATTAGATTTCCTCATTGAATTCTTTAGCTTGCATGTTTACAAGTAATGTCAGGTTGGGAGCTATGGTTCATCTGAATCAAAAATTACATTTGATGCAGTAATTCCTGGAAGCGAAAGTCCACATTACATGCTGTTAATGAGAAATCAAATGAGGTGAGTAGAATGATACCTTGCAGCCTTAGAAGTCAATTACTTGGAGGACACATAGAAATGATTTAGTTAAAATAAGAAGCCTTTTGGCCTTCCAACAGTATTCCAGCCCAAAGCCAAGTGAGATTAAAAAAACCCAACCCATGTTATTTCTTTGCTTTAATATCAGCACTGCTTTATTCTTCACAAAATCTAAAGAAAATCTATCAATCATTTGCAAACAATATTGTCTCATATATTTTGGTGTAAATAAAGGTAGTCAGAAACTTCTGAAAGAGACTCTCAAGTGTTCTCATACAATCCTCTGCATTGCTGAGTGTTTGTCTTAACTCAAAGATTTCAAGGGAGCAAAAGCTAAAGGAATGTAGTTCTCCTTCTAGCATTATCCAATGTGATAATTGTGGCTACAGCACTGTGGTCATGTGGCTACAGCACTGTGGTCATGTAGACCCCATTACAAGACACCAGCTTACCTATATTGATAATTTGAATCTACAGACACTTTATTGTTTTAACATTTAACATTTGACTCCTGCTGTTAACTTATCTCTCATAAAGGACTTTGGAGGTGCACCTTTGATCAAAGTATAAAGTCCATCCTCATTTCCATTTCTCCTTGGTTGTCTGCTTTCATGATAGTATCTTTTTCTTCTCTTTTCAGAAAAAAAAAGAAAGCTCAGTGCACAGTAGATTGTCCCTTTGCTAAATTTATGGGCTTTGGTCTTAGCCTTTGTGAAACTGAAATTTCATCTAAAATGCAGCATCCCTCATCTACCAACATAATCAGAGATGTGCTGCTTTAATGTTCTGTTGATACTGGGAAAATGAGAACAATGACCTTTGTTTTAATTAGTTAGTCCAGAGAAGCTACTAAGATGGAAAATGTGGAACTTAGCAGGGCACTAGGTCACATATTCCACCTATATCTTATGTTAATTATGGGCTTGAATAAATGTTGCTGTACATGCTAGAAGCCTTCTAACGCCTTCTAACTCCTTCATTTCAGTTGGGGCAGGCATATATTTCCCCTCAAATATTTATTATTTTTTTTAAATTCAGGTGAAGTGGAGCACTAGAAACTGATTGTGTACATGATGCTGAGTGATTCACTATGCTATTTTCTTCTTTCTCAAGATACTCTCGTGACACATTCCCTTTTTATTTTTGATAATATAAAGAGTTAAGACATTATACATGTCATTACAATAAAAAACCTTCTCATAAACATGCAAATTGGATCTTTTCAACATGCAAATTGTGCCTTTTCAGATACCTCAGCAGTGTATCTACCTGAACTATAACAATAAAATTGCAGCACACTTCTAAATAAATACAATTGTCAGATTCTCCACTCTCAGCCCCTGCCCTTACAATGAAAATATCCATAGTCTAAATGCTATTCTTGGCTAAGTCACCAGTTTCTTAAGGCCCTTCAGAAGTGACCTTTGAGCTCTGAGAATATATTATCTTCAAATTATTACTTGAAATGTTATTTGACAGTGAAGCTAACAGAGAAACTGTCAGGTAAGACTGATGCTGTCAGCCTGAAAGCACAGTCACACAGGCAGTAATGCACAGACACAGAGTTGAAACTGCATGAGCTTCCACTTCAACAGGACCTGTCAATCTGTCACATGTCACCTGCTTTGCTTTCTGCAAATCCAGTAAAGGCTTCCTAGAAGGTAATGAAACAGAAATAAAAATCCAACTAATGTGTCCATCACAGAATGGTCAAGGGCAAGAAAGTTAGCTTAAAAGCTTGTTCATCTGCATGCTGCAAGGTCTCTTTTGGCTCCCTGTTGCCTCAGAAAATAAATATAGGATATGTCATCAATAAGACATTTCAGGTCCTTCATCTGCCACCTCTGTTTAAGAAAAAAATTGTAGACTGGAACAAACAAAGAACTTCTTCACATTGTTAAAATGTAGAAATATATATTTTCTGCTCTCTTTCTGAGTTTTCAGAAATTCATCTGCATCAGGATTATAATTTGTCTCCTCTCCAAATGGGGTCCTCTACCCATAGTCTTGGAAAGGGCCCTTCATTGAAAGTAATCCCTAGAAACTTTGGCTCTAAATCACAGAGCTCTGTGGATGACTTGTAATAAATAGCAGGAAGATCAAAGGAGGATTAGAGGCTGGCTGTGAAGAACATCAGCAGGAATGACAAAAGGAAAGTCACTGGTGTTAACTTAGTTCTGTTCCCACCATGAAAATAATAAAAGTAAAAACCCCTTCACCTTATTCAAATTTGCTGGATTCATTGCCTAATACAAGAGTTCCTTGTAATCCTGTGTTACTATTGTCCTGTTGTCCTATATGCCACATAGGAAGAGACTCCAGCAGAGTATTTCAAGCTTCTGAATGAGTAGATTATATGTTGCAAATTCAAAGAATAGGCAGCAGGAATTTTAAATGTTCTTTTAAATATAGTAACACTTTAAGATTTAGAAAAATAGATGCATAAAACAAAGTAGAAAACCAGATTTTCGCCATAATTATTATTTCTTTCCTTGACTTTTCCTCTTTCTTCCTCACATAGCTGGGTTTGTCCCAGCTTCCTCTATGGTGCATTTATTTAGCCAAGGTCAAATAATAAACCGCAACTTTGTTCTTTAGATTAATGAACACTGACTAAAATTTTCCCCTCTTTTCTTGACTTCAGAATTAGATAAATATCTATTTTAAGGTCATCTTTATCCTTTAATCTATACTTTCACAGTTGTGCGCTTCAGGACTTGATTCACAGCAAAGTGGGCGTGAGTTTAGATCTGAGTACGATGCTACTAAATTTAGGTGATTAACACATTATATTTTCTCCTCTGACTTACAAGTTTATGGTGATAGTTTTCTACTATGTGCGGCCAAATTATGTACCATGATCCTTTCTGCTCACAACAGGGTGCCAGAGTCTGATAGATCATGGGTGCAAGTTGTCTAGGACTAGTGGCTAGGGTAAGCATAAAATAAGTCTTGTCAGTTGAAGTTCCCACATGGCCAGGTTATCCTTCTATGGAAAATGGAGCAAAGGGAAGAGAAGAAGAGGAGGAGAAAAAGGGTGAGGAGCTGGGATCAGGGCAGAAACCCACACTTGGGAACTGGGAAGTTCCCACAAGCCACCTAATGTAGACAAAATTCTCACAAGGCCTAAGGTAAGCATGTACAATACCTGGCCAAGCACTTGTCTGGGATCACATTGTACTTCCTGCATCAGCTTTCATTTGAGCATCCAAAAATGCATTGTCAAGGCAGACTTTGTGTCTCCTTTTTAGCAAAATGGGTAGCCAGAATGCAAGGAAGTTAAGTGATTCTTAATCATAGAACCACTTATCTTTATTGCCAACATCAAAAACAGTAGAGTAGTGGGATAGCTGAGACTGGAAAGTAATGATGAAATTATGAGACCACAGCAATTAATCATCATTTTCCCATTGACTTCAGCAGCTGAGCAAACAGTCAGGATTTCATCTCAAATCTTTTACTGACAAACTGCTGCTTTGCACATGACAGAGCCTCATTCCTCTGATGGGGGCTAAGACATCTCCTCCAAAATATTTTCTTTCATGCTTGTGTCAAAGAACAGAGAAAACTAAGAACTCAGAATTAAAAAAAGTAATCAAATTCTGGGTTTGAAAATATTGATTTATGCCAAGAAATTCTGCTGAAGCTCATACAAGCCTTAAGCCATTTCTCTGTATGGAGACTTTGCAACTCATAAAATTCAATTAGTAGGAAATGTAAACTCTGCCTGACGTCAGTAAGACTATTTATGTGGATAAGGATTGTCAAATGCAGTTAAGCTTGATTTTGTAATGATAAGAACTTAAAATCAGCCAAACTGAAACAAAGTAATACCAGAGATCCATCCAACTCAACAGCCTGTCTTCAACTTGTAACTTGTGCTTAGGAGAGTGGGCATGCAGATATCAGGTTCCCCTGATACATTTGTGACTGTTCACTCAATTCCTGCTTCGATTTTGGCTAAGCCATCTCATGCTAAATCTTGATGTATATTGAGAGCAGTGTCATCAGGTCAAAGCAAGAGTACCACATAGGAAGGATTGATGGCCAAAAGAGCTGAAGGGCTGTTATGCAGGCATGATCATCTGCAAAATACCGTCTTTTGTAGGCATTGTTTTTTGTCTGTAGTTTCCTCAGAGTCCACTAACTTATGGGAATACTATAGTCCAAACTTCCAAGCTGGAGGGTACAAAACATCAGGTATTGAAGTGGCTCCAACAGCAGCTGGACTCCTGAGGGATTTGTGCTTCCCAGTGTGACAGATACATGGGAAATCTGCATCGTGACAGAGGAGGAAGGGTGGACACTCTCACTGCTGGCTAAGTAACATTCTTTTCTTTTTTTCATAGGTGCATGTTAGAAGAGTGACGGGTTATAATTTATGAATTCTTACGACTTGAAGGGCAAGTAAATGAATTAATGTAATAAACTAATCTGGGCAACAGGGGATTGAGCCTCTGTTTGCTTTGTTAGTTTATTATATTTCTTAATGAGCTTACAGAGTACCTGGTCCTATAAATTTGAGAGATCTGAATGAGCCATAAAGTTTGAATCCCAGAGTACATTATCATGTAAATTTGAGAGATGCAAACAGACCTTGACATACCTCCCATTCAGCTTTAAGAGTGCACTTCCTACACCAGATTGCATCCAGATAATAATCTTTAAAAGATGCTGAAGGATGTGAACCCATTTTGACCTCCACAATATCCTGTGACAATGAATTACGCAGTTTAATTTTTTATAATGTGAAAATAATCCCTCTGGAGAGAAAGCAATAGTTTAAGTGAATTATAAGGCAGCTTGCTCAGTCAGACATGCTGTGGATCGTGTTGCAATGTCTGGGCCATGGCAAATACTCCAGACAGTGTTACCAAGAGTGAAGAATATGCATTAGCAACAATCTAGTTCCACTTTCTTGCTATTAGTAGCTCATTGAAGTGCGATGAGAATCACATTTTGTATATCCCAATAGGACCTATGCCACAAAGAGGAACAGGGGGAGACATCTCATGAAGAGGTCTCAACCCACAACTTTGGTTATGTCATTAAAATTGACAGTGACTTCAAGCACACTGCTCAGCAAATTGTTCCACTAAGCAGCTCAAGAATTATTTGAGGATCTCTCCAGTTTTGCAAACAGAAACATGACTTAGTAGAGGAACAGCAAGTGCTGCCTATTTTCTTTATTACAGGTTAGAGAGAAACTATTACAGTTTAAAGTAGAAGCATTTCATTGTAGATGGTCCAGAGATTGAAAACCGATGGAAAATTTTGACTTCTTCATATGCTGGCAGACATATAAGAGATTTATAAAGAAACTAAAGGTATTGTGATCTATTCACTTCCCCTCATATAGTAGGATGAGCAGTTTTAGGAGACAATAATACTAGGAGGCTATCAAATACAGAAAAAATTATCAAAATAAAATAAGTAGGAAATAAATGTTTCTTCATCTCACCTTTCAATTCTTGATGCAGTTAGATAGCTACATGACTCACATATTCGGAATCTTAACAATTTCTCCGTGTTGATATGCAAGATGCATAAAAACTCTATACTCTTGCTGTGAAAAAAAAATCATACAAAACAAAACTTCAATTTCAGAAAGGGCAGGTAAGCAAATCTATGGTTACCAATTGAATTAGAATGACACCAGTAATTTATAAAAGCATGTCTTTTGACACTATCAAAGTGTCTTTTGACACTATTAGGAGCTGATGTCTGCTACTTTTTCAGAAAAACAGAATTTAAGTTACTCAGTCAGGTTTATTGGCATGAAGGATTTTGCAGGTTGACTCTGTACATTTTATTCATTTGTGTTTATCATAGGGCTTTTAAAATGTGAGGGTTTCTGTGTAATAGCACATGAAATGGCTGACCTAACCTAATAGCTTCCTACTGACAGCTGGGCTGCTCCATAAAGAAGGGGTTGAGGAGACTGGAAGGACTTGAGCTCCTGTCTTTCCCCTGTCTGACCAACTGACAACCATGGATAATCCTTTTTGCCCCTATGGCAACATTGCATTGCATTGCTGTGATCATCCGGAGAGAAACTGCAGGAAAGCTTTGCAGTTTCAATCCAAATGATTTGAGCAAAAAGGAAAACAGAAGAGGCAAAACAAGCAGCAGATATCACTGAAAAATAGGCTCCCTTGGCCTTGTAGTTTAAATATTTCGTCTTTGGCCCCAAGATTTGGTTTGGTTATTAGTGGCTTTTCTTGCCGCCAGCAGATCTGACTGTTTGCTCTAAAGTCTCCAATTCTATGTATATCTGAGACTGTCCAGAGCTTGTTTAATCTTTTGTAGCTTCTTAGTTGTCTGTAAGGAAACAGGAGGCTGTAGCAATGTCAAAAGGATTTATTGAGATACACAGAAAGGGCAAACAATCTATTCAAGCCAAGAAAATGTCACCATGTGACCCACAACTAGCAAGCAGAGATTTACATTTAAATTGATACTTCATTTAAATTGATACTTAATTCTGTAGCAACAAAATGTTCAACCCTTATCAACTGCAATCCTAAACATTCAGCAAGGCCAAAATAATACATGTAGACTAAAAGCTTCCCTCACATTTCTACTGAATTTTAAAACACAAGCACAGCAAGCCTGTGGCAGAGTTGTACAACTCATTCAAACTGAAAAAACCTACTAGATTCTAGAAGCCACAAGAATATCTAATGAACATGAAGTGATCTTAGCAATTGCATGTTCTGAGACATGATGTGTGTCTCTCTCTGTGGGCAAGATTCTTTTGCAAATCAACAAAACACCTTCTTCTAGTTCTGGAGTGAGCTATTGGCCAGCCTGTATCCATAAAAAAATCTGACCTCATCTACTCTTTTTAATTTTGTCCAGGAAAGGTGAAGTGTGTTTGGAGTTCCAGCAGGAAGTATAACATAGAAAGGGTTACTCAGTGTTATCTGAATATTCCTTCATGTCCTGTCATTCAGGACCATTCAATAGTTTTGCAAATTCTGTACCTTATTCCTAAACGCAATTCCTAACATGAACTAGTAGGTTGCAGTCACATGGTTCCCCAAAAGACATTTGTTGCTTTTTCTTTTACATAAATAGTAAAAGTTTAAATCACTTTAACTGTCTAACTGCCTTGGCTATCATAAGAAAAGGAAAGACGTTCCCATGCATACCATGACAATTCTTCGGGTCTCTTAGCTCTGTGTGGTACTGCAAAACCTGAGAAATCTGTATCTATACATTTATTTCACTGAATATACCTAATATAATATGCACCCAAAGAGACAGTATAGGAAAAAATATCAGTGTGAAGCAAGGAGACACAGATCAGAGTAGGAATAGTATGTATTCTTGATTTCCTATTTCTTTATCAAAGTAACCATAATAAGCAGCTGCGACACACATTCAATCTCCTCTATACCACTGACAGCATATTTTCAGACTCTATTTTTGAAAGAAAACACTAGATAATTTCATTCTTTTAACTTTTTTTTTTTTTTTTACTTTTTTTATGTCCTTTTGGTTGCCAGAAAGAAAATTAATTGCTAGTGTTCTTCCTGGGGTACACATAACTGTAAGTTGCTGGGTTTACTTGTTTTACATTATCAGGAACTACAAATCTGGGAAGAGTTTAGTGAGATCCAGCAGCAGCAACAACAGTATCTCTGTTTGAACTCAAAACCAGAAGAGTTGGCAATTCCAAAAAGGTGTCACTAAGATGCATCACTTTTTCCTTCATTTTTATTTTCTTCTTGTTTTCACAAAGTCAAAGCCATGACAGTTTAAAAATGCACAGTAGTCCTTTTGATTATAAAAAATCAAACAGTCATCCTGTTTGACTGTCTAAGAAAATGGTACTTGCAGCAGCAATTACAGGGGTGGTTTGGGATTTTTCTCTAAGGGAAGCAAAACTACTTCTTGTCTAGCTAAATAAGGCAATGTGATCTTTGACCAAAAAAAAGGCAAAAAGTCATTATTGTGCTGTAAAAATTTCTTAAAAGCTGCTCTGATTGCCTTAACATGTCTCACAGCAGGCAGTGAGGAGGGATTTCTAGGATCTCTAGTAAGGTTGTCCAGACACACTTGGTAAAGAAATGAATCCCTGCAAGGGGTTGGGGGAAGCATCGGATTGCTGCACAGTTGGAACTAGCACACGGTCTGCAACAAGGAGGCCCCGCTGGGTGAGATGCTAAGATCACACTTCTCTGTCTAAAGAAGCCTATCCTGTATTCAAATGGCCCAAACTGCCTCAATATAAGGCCAGGCTGGCTGGGGCTTTGAGCAACTTGCTCTAGTGGAGGTGTCCCTGCCCACAACAGGGGTGTTGGAACTCCATGATCTCTAAGGTCCCTTCCAACTCAAACCATTCTATGATTCTATGATTCTATAATATCTAATGAAACTTTAGGGACAAATGACATTGATTTCTACTAGTTAAGAGTTTAGCTTCTGTGATCATTACTTTCATTCAGGGAGGATGACATGGTAAGCCTTGCAAGATTTCAGTCAACTTGAGCTTGAGTCAGTCACTCAAGTCTGACTCCAAAACTTAGAGCAGGTTTCTCATTTGGCACTGCAGAGCTTTCCCTCTGCACCAAATCCTGACTCTCTTTGATTCCTGCATACAGCCAGGCACATTTTCTTTCATCTGGTTTATGCATGTTTGGCAGTTCTCTGCATCATTGTATATCAGATAGTAGGTGTCCTTGCTGGCAACCTGACCGCAAAATGACAAAACGGAAGACCCTAATGGCAGACATCATTCCAAGGGGCAGAGAAGTTTGTGCTGGGAAGTAAAAGTCACATCTCAGTGAAAAATGGAACTAAGGATCAGCCAACACCAAAATACGCATAATCCCATCCTAAATAAAAGCAGGGGTTTTGTTAGAATCTACTGGAGGAAAAAGGGAACTTCAAAAGATTTTGATTAAAGGAACATAAAACAGCAGGGGGCAATTCTGGCAGAATCTGCCAGAGAAGTAGTATTTTTATTACCACCAAGTCTAAGCTTTCTAGACAAATGAGCTTGGCCTTACTTCAAGCCATCAGGCTCTTTAGAGAACATGATGTCCAGCAATATTGTTTTCAATATTTCACAAATGGGGTAGAGTTCTAGAAAATGAACAACTGTTTTGTCAATCTGAACAAAAGGAGATGAGAGGAAATTTTTTTTAATAAGTGGTTCTAAAAATGAGTTTACAAGCAGCTCTGCTTCCCTCTTTATAAAAATTCCTGATTCTACTTCAATATTTTTAGCATCCAGTTTTCCAGTGCTTACTGTAAATCTATGAAAGTCAATCTGCAAGAACAGATAGTGGCCTCTTACACAAATGCCTTTAACACTCTCCTGCAGCTAGGGACTTTTTTATCCAAACTTTGACCCCAATGAGTCATTTCTATTATAAAGGAAATTATTCCTTCCTTCAGAGAATAAAGAGAAAGAATAAATCAGAAGTATTACAGCATCTAGGAAGCGCCACTGTCTTCCTTGTAGAGCCATCCTGAAGCCTAGGGGAGGTCCTGTTTCACAGAGATCAAAGCAGTTGGGACTTACAAGTAGTATTCAGATGAGTGAGTCAGCTGCCTTTGAAAAAGGATACACCAGCATGGTTAGGTCCATCCCTGTATTTCAGTAATAATAAGAAGCAAAACCATATTAGCAAAGTGGCAAATAGCAGTTTTCCCAACAGCCCCATCAAACCACTCAAGTGAGGGATATCCATCTAAACAGCTACATTTTTCTCACTAGCTCTAAGGTGTGTTCCTGATGTAGGGTACCAGAATTTGTAGCTTCTGACTTTCAGTGCATTTTTCACTCAGATGCAAATATTTTCTCTCTCAAGGCAAATGGACTGCCTCACACTAACTTCTGCTTCATTTTTCTTATAGCCGTAAGACAGGAAAAGATGTATTTAAAGACATAACTACAGTAATTGATTACAGCGTTCTCTAAGCCTTTTACAGATGGGACCAAAAATTCATTGTCTTTAAGGACAGCAGGCTAACTCAGTTTAAACATACAAGACTGAGCTATGGGAGATGTGGCTTCATTTATATTTTCAGCTTACACTTCCTGGGTAAAGTGGAGCAAATCTTTCAAACATATGATATTAAGAATCTTTACTACTCAAGTGGTAATTAAAGCTATCCTATCTTCCACAGGAGCATGAGGATGACAAAAATAGAGGTTTTGATGCCTTGGATGCCATCATAAACACTTGCATAAATCTAATGCTACGCAACCTAATGGGCATTTGGAACTGCTCCCTGTTCAGTGAGCCAAGAAAGTCTTTGATTTTAGTTTTGCCAACAAAAAGCTATGGTTTTTCCAAAGGTGGAGCAGAGCACAGAAGTTTTGAGACAGCAGTAAAACAATCCCCCATCGTAATATCTTTATTCTTAAAAAAATAAATCCAAAACAAAAAAAAATACAATTTTTAAAGCAGCTAAGCTGTAACTAGTCGAAGAGCTGAAAACTAAAAAGACGTGTCGGTACAACTGCATTATATAACATTATATAAGGTTGAAACTACCTTTCATTAATACAGGGGATGTATTTTTAGGTAGCATGATTCACTGCATAACTATGACAACACTCTTCAAACATCTGAAAATAAACCGATAGTCCTATAAACTACTTCAAAGCAAGAAAGGGCAGAATTCAGGCTTTTCATAGTAGATATTGCATATCAGCAGGGCCCAGGCTGGCTCACAAAATTTGGAACAACTGTCCATGCCTTAAGACACCCCATGAGTATCTGCATTTACTTTCTGTTCCTACTTGTTGGTCTCAAAACCAATGCCAAAGATCCTTAGGGTATTTGTGATCTGTAGCTAAAAGACTACATGGTTCCTTTAAAATATAACCAGTTTTTCTTATTAGGAAGGAACATATTTTTGTCTGTTTTCATGAAATAATATAATATCAGCTACAGTTGCAGACTAGGCAAAGGACTGAACCAAGATCTGTTGTTTCAATAAATATGTAAAACCACAGAGGAGGAAGATTAAGACAAACTGTTTTTCATGAGTGAAAGAGAGCACTTATTCTGACAGAATTTCACTTCTCCCACCCTCAGCTATGGAAATTACTCCTTTTGTTTGTTATGCTGTATGGCTGGGTAAAGAAGCACATGCTCCTGGGCTGCATGTTCTTGAAAAGAGTCTGCGTGGCACATTAGAAATGTGATAGAAATTTGACAACAGCTACAGGGACAGCAAATGGCATTTCATCCTGCAAATTCTCCGTGCACCCCAGAAGTATCAAGCCATGTGAGAAGCTCTGGGCTGGGCATTTAGAGAGGAAACCACCATCCTAGGGAAGAGCACAGCCATTTCCATGGACTTGAAAAGGGGATGCATTGCCCCTTTCTCTTTCCTCAAGAGAGGTTCTTTGCTCAAGACAAAAATCCTTAGGATCGGGTAATTTGCCAGTGTGCAACTGTACCATAAAACTCCCATACTTTGGATATCTGTTATCACAGTTTGCCACTTTTTCTTGGGCAAATGATAAAAATATAAATATGATTGTGATTAAGTAAATTAAATTAGATTATTTTGAAAAAGATTTTAAGGAAACCGGTTCAGCACTGGTTACAGTCAACCTGAACTTCATTTGTCTAAATTTAATAATCTAGCTAATTTAAAATTACACACCCAAACCTAAGCTTGTAACTCTAGATTCACTTTGTAGTCAACGAGGAATAGCTACATTTCAAAGGTGATACACTTCATCATAAAATAAGAGTTTAATGTAAATATTCCTCTGGAGGTGTCTATATCTCTCACATGAAAGTATAACCTATGATGATTAACTTGGATTTGTATGTCTAGTTTTTAGACTCTTTCATTTTGGCAGATGGATCCCACCACGAGTATGTTAAAGTAAGGCATCTATGACAAGCACTATTAAGACAGCAACTAGGATAAAAAGAATTTTAAAGAAGTTAAATGCTACCGCAGTTCCCATTACAGCAATGTTTTTCTCCTGCAATCATTTCACTACCCATCATAAATATTTCTTAGTGATATCTCCTGAAATTAAGTGCACATGCACCTGGCGCCACCAGCTGAGCTGTACAGACCATAATCTTTTATGTGAAATGTCATAAGCATCAGATACAATATCTTTACAGTATTTTTTAGCATGCTATTAAGGCATAAAGAGCCTATGATACAATGTGGAAAAGATTGTGTGGCTATGTTGATGGCAATGGCTTTTATCTCCCCAGCACTCAAGCATCTTGATTTTAGACATTCATAAATAAATCTCAAAGAATACACTAAAAAAAAAAAAAGACAAAAGGAGAGTAATATATTAAGTTGTCTGTAAAATGTTACAGAACATCATATCCAAACCTAGAAAATAGAAAACAGATTTGTAATCCAAACCCTCAACCCAGAAATGCAGGGTGATTCCACTGCATGTAAACCCAAATCTAAATATAATTATAATTGTGAATCTAGATTTAAAAATATATGCAAGTACTTCATAGTCCAAGCAAAAACAAAAAGGTTGTCATATTTTCTAGTATTAATTGTAACAATCTCACTGCTATTATTTTGAAAGGAGCTTTGAGAGAGGAGTAGAATGTCATGTGCCCTATTTAATAAGACTGTGAAGGCCAAAGGATTTGACAAGGATTTGATTTCTATTGTATATAACAATGCTTGTGGCCTCGGATATAAACACAAGGAACTGGTGCTGTTGATTTCTAAAGAAAGAAAATTATAATACTGGTATTACCGAAGCTAAGTGTCATGTGCCTGGAATATTAAAATACCCAAGACACATTATTTATGCAGTATACGCTCTGCAAGTGAAATCCTAGCATTGGCTCTGACACTAGACAGCACTGACACAGTTTCCAGTGAAGATCTGAAGGAAGCTGCATTTAACAGATATATGTGGTCTTTATCTCCAGAGACATCTGAAAGATGCACTTACATTTTCATGGAATAGCTTTTATTTCCTTGACAAGCTTGAAGTATTTAAACTTTTTAACTATTAAGTTGAATGTTCTCAAACTGGGAGAACTCAAGATATTTCATCTATGAGTATCAAATCTCTCCCTGCACAGTCTACCATCATGAGGTCTTGACAGCAATTTGAGAAAAAGTAGAGCTAGTTTACCCAAGATTAAAGAAGTGGTAAATACCTGTTTTCAGGCAACTAAACTGAGACTTTGAGCCCAAATCAGTTTCAGACTAGGAAATTTAAAATGTCCCCATGTAGGTGTCTGTAGAAGTCTAAAATCCCATTACAGGCAATAAAGCCTAGAAACCATTTCAGCTCATGATAAAACAGACATCTAGAGGATAACTCAGCTGCCTACACACTTGTTTGCAGTGGAATTTGGTACATCTCAAGGTATGCATGATGTCAAATGGACTTCTGGGAGACTTTGCTGGTTAGAGCTGCAGCTGGAAGCCAGATGAGATTACTGAGGACGTGTGAAGTGGCATTAATGTCTCTGTGGTACAAATGAGTCATATCCCTCCTGATGATCAGCTGAATTGCTCCCCGCATCTTCACTGACTATGAAGTCGTCTCCACAGACATCACTGGGCACTAAATTTGTCAACCTAAACTGTTAAAGTCTGTCTTAGTCTTGAAATGAATCACAGAATCACACAGAATCCCACCTGTTGGAACCATTCAAGAAAAAAAGAAGGATGCCACAGTTACATGGTGCCAGTTTTCTACTTCAACATAGAGGCACCAAAAAAACATTAAGCCTCAGGGCAATGAATAAGCGGAATGTGATAGCTTGTAGGGAAGTGGTACCTCACAGGAGGAGGAAGGTGATGTTGCCTCCCTGCATACCACCTGCAATAGCTTTTTGTAGCTCCGTTGTCAGCATTTTAAAGAAGAAGATGATGAAAGCTGGGGAAGGATTTCACAGAAAGCTGCAAGACCTGGTCTTGGTCTAGAAAACACAATAATAAAAGGCACGTCTCATTATCACCAATATTTACACAGACATTTACATGGACAGAAATTTCTGTAAGTAAAATTCTGCAAACTAGCAGGAAAATATTCAGAGAGATGCCATGTTTGAAAACTAAGGACTTATTAATCCAAAGGCTTTTTTTTCCCTAAATAAAGAGAAGCTAGCACACAGAGATGCATAATACTTAACCCAGGTTTGCCTAGTTTTTTCACGGCGATGCCCTAGGATGATTTGTTCTGGTGCTGAACAAGCAGTGTTCTGCAGGAGGTCAGACCAGAAAAGCAGATAGGCCCCCTGCAGCTGTGATACTTATGACACCACTTAGCAGTGCTACCACGTCAAAGTGTAACCCCCAGGAATGTCACCAGGCTCCGCATGAGACCTCACAGACCTTGGGGAATGCACTGAGAGAGAGTGGAGAGAAAAGGCAAAGGCTGCCTTTTAGAAGAGGGCAGGCTGTGCCAATTAGCACAGAGATACGCTGAGGTGCATCTTGGTGGCAGTGCTTTTCCTTTCATCTTTCACAGAATATGCAATCCCCCCGCAAGGCCACGTAAGAAGTACAAGTACTAGCACATCCCAGTGTTTATCACAAGAAATTGTTAATAAGATTGAAAATTACCTAGAGGGAAACTCAGGAATCGTTCCATGACTAAAAAATTACAAACATACCTTTAACATTTTAGACAGCTCTGGCAGTGTAAAAGCAAGATATTCTCCAACAAAACCTGGCAATGAGTTGTCTCTGATTAAACAGTATCATCTAGAGAAGGATGATTTCCTCACAAGGTGAGGAATTACTTCCTTTTTGTGTAATGAAAGAGACTTAACAAGGAGCTTCTGGGATCTCCGCTGTGTCCCACAACAGTGATTGCAAAATTGTTGCAAAATTCATAGGCATCTATGAGGGAATCAGAGGGGATCTGGGAGGAAAAACATTGTACATATAAAGTAATGTAATAATTACTAGTTTCAACTCAACATAATTACAAATGATCTTCCACCAGCTACTAATTATCTTCTCGGTTTCAAAGGCCATATTTTATTTAAATGAAGTGGAAAGAAATGCTGGTAAAAGCTACATAGTACTAACGAGAGAATGCATTGGAGGAGACACATTTCCCCTTTAGGCCCTTGAATTACAGGTCTTGTTTTTAAAGTTACAGAAGAAAAAGCACACAGAAACACAGCACACAGAAGCATCCTCCTGAGAATCTGAGAGACCCCAGGTATAGCTGAGAAATATACTTACTTTCTTTGAATGTGTAACGAAGAGTACATGCAGAGAAATAAAGTTAATTTGTGAAAGAGCTAGTTGCTCTTGAGTCCTTCAGCATTTTCTGCAGTCATGGAGGTAAGCACATCTTTGTTGGATGTCTAGTTACGTGGGAGGAACATTTTGCCCAACTTCATCTGAGGAATTTACAAAATACACCACGAGTTGAAGTCAGATCTTTTCGCACGTACCAGAAAGCCTAAACCTAAAATCTTTCTCAAGACAATATTATGTCGTATTTATCTGTGAAAACTAATTAGCGTTCATAATCATGGTTATTGGAATAAATTCTATGGAATAAACAGAGAAAGACAGAATAACTTGCAATCCTTGCCTAAAAGTTCCATGCTAAATAGATAAGGCAGGAAAAGGATGGACAAAATGATACAACATGAGAGCAGAAGGGTGTGATAACACTCACCATCTGAGATGGTCCACAAGTCTCATTTTTTAGTTTAACTTTTCTTTTTGTCTTCTTTTAAAGACAAAGCTCGTGAAAATAGAGGAGAAGGAAAGAGACATGTTGGAAAGGGAGACAGGGGAAAGAAAGAAGGAATCAACTATAAAGTCTATGCAAGGAAAGAAGTTGCAAGGTTCACCATTTTCCCAATGTGCTGCGAAGCATATAGGGTTAATGATGGACCACTTGGACATAAATTCACAGTGAAATCAAAACACTGAAAGACAAAACCATAAATACCAGAATTATCAAAGAGAAGAGAATGAATCTTTTGTAAGAAGAGCATATCCATAGAAATATTTTTGACATTTAAATGTCAAAACTATTTCATGACAACAAAAATAGCTGTCAAGTGCAAATGCATGGAGCTTTCCATTCACTTTTCAAATAGCAATTTAATAAGTAATTTTAATATTTTTTTCCTTTCATAGACAAGAGATCTATGTTTTGTTCACAGGATTTGTCATTTATAGTCAAAAATTTAATTCTGATCATGAAACATTCATTTAATAAGTACCACAAACATCTAAGTTTTGTTTATTATTTATTCCTAGCATGCTGGCTCTTTTGAGGACCAGGGCTACAGTGGCTAAGCACTCATGATCTTGCTGTGAGATACTCACTACTCACAGTAGATTTACAGCTGAAAACACAAAGCCCTGCCATAAAGCCCACGAGCATGGAGCTCCCTGGAGTCACCAATGTGGCACTGTCAGTCTGCACAGGCATGAAAACCTTGGCAAGCATCTCAGAGTGCAGGCGTGATAGCTAAAAAACCCAGACACAACTGCAGTACACAAAACTTTACATATACACACGGTCTTTCTTATTATAGCATAATGAATGTACATTATCTGTATTTGCAGCTGGTTCAGCTTACTCGTAATTATCTGGCTCATTTCTTGTACATCACACTGAATACATAAATGTAATATCCAGAGATGTAGCAGAAGGATAAAAACACAAACATAATTCATATGCCTAGAAAAAAAAGTTGAAGGCAATGTTACAGTGCTGATGAAGATCACATATTGTTTGGAAAGGCATTTATTTTTTTAGTTTTGTCTGAAAGAGGAATAGACATTTGGCTTTAAGCCTCCACTTTTACAGCCTGTTTTTATAACACACATGAAATTATTTTTCAGTATTTAGTTATTTGAACATTAAGCGCCAGATGCTCAGCACTCTATATTGTATATGAAATATATATATTTTTTAGTATCTCTGTTGAAACTCAGTAAAAATAAAAGCAGGACTGTTTTTGCAGTTTCTCTAGATAGCAACCTATGCCTCTTGTGTGTGGACTACATTTCCATGTGTGATTAAAATGATAGGTGTCTTGTGGTTTATAAAACCCAATCCTATTTACTTAGCTGTGTTTTTAATTAAGTGTGCTTTGCAGTCAAACTCTCTGTGGCACTTCTATGGAGAATGCTATAAAAATAAAATGAGTGACTGAATGTAATATTGGATAGGGATTGCTGAAACACATTTCAATGTATTTAAAGTGTGCTTGTAACACTTCTGTTAGACAGGCTAAAAATTCAAATTTCCTGGAGGAGAAGAAACTTTTTTCATTATTTAGCCAGAGTGACATATCATTAGTCCTTACAGTCTATCCAGAAAAATTAAAAATCTTCTTTATGCTGTTATTTCCCTTCTGAGTTTCAGGTTGTTCTACCTTACAGCTATTATCATCAGCCACAGTAGAGCAGGTGATAAATGAGGTTCCTCTCCCTGCTTGTAGATTTGCTTTTCTGGTGGCTGTGTCACCAGGAATGAAGGACTCAGAGCACCGGTACTCTTTGAATTCTGCATCTTTTCAAACCATGTGTACATCTCGCATCTGGAAACTCAAACATCCTTAAATGACTAGATAACACTGGATAAGAGATATATAATTATCTGGAAGTATATGCAGTACTTTGTGCTTTTATTGTTCTAATGCCCATGACTGGAACATGCAGAGCTTCAATTTTGATCCCATTCAGCTAATGCCTGTACCAACACAAAACAGAAGATGGTCTCTGCCCATAGAAGTATATGATCTCAACAAGAGATTGCAGAGATATACAGGATGATGTATAGATTATGCCTGGGAGAATGATGAACAGTGAAGCAGTCACTCTAAAAATATACATCCATTTTAGAGTGAAGTAGACGATGCCCTCCAAGATGCCCCTTTCTCTCTAGAGACTTTATAAGGAATCTAGGGATCTGAGAACCAGACATCCACCTTACAGAGGTCTGAAAGAAAAGGGGGACAAATTCCAAAGACTCAGCTAGTTATTGCTGATTTTCTCTGGGGAGCACAAAGATAAGACTTAAGGAAGGATCTCTATGTAAAAGAGAGTGAAGGAGTGGTTTTGTGCATATTTAGATGGAGCTGATCTCAGTCAGTTTGACACCCACTATGATACCTGGTCAAGCATTTCCTGGTAATGTAATGATGCAATTAATGATTTTTCAATGTATTTTTTTATACTTAATTCAATTTCCTCATTATCCTGTGCGGTAATAAGACAACACTCTACATATGGTATAAACTTCTATTAAATTGCAGTAGCAAAATGTACAGCTACTGCTGCATGTACTCCTTTGCTTTGTGAGTCAACTCGAATGACTCATTGCTAACCCTGTATTATACTCCAGCTGGGAGCAGTGAAATTAAAGTTTGTGCTCTTTCTGGTGGCCTCTTTCCCCTCTAAACCAGAATTTTGTGTCATCCTGTATGCGTTTGCAGTATGTCAGTTACACAATGATCTGAGCCCCTTCTTGACTCAGATGACTTGCCCTCTTGAACATCTGTTGCAAGTGCGGGTCAAAGGCTCATATTATGGTCTGGGATTTTCCTTTGGGAAAAGCCAAAATTCTTGTTATACAGTGTAAAGTGATTAGGCATGGTAGGACTAGATCCAGCTGCAAATAAATCCACCATTTTATCATTTGCTTCTTTCTAAGCTTTTTGGGGTGCTTTGAGCCTGAGCTGCAGCTGTGGCAGTAGCTCACAAGACAGGCAGAAAGTCTGCAGATCAGGCAGCAGCACCCTCATGCCTATTTTTTACCTCTACAGTATGCTTAAATACACAGCCTTTTGGTACCTATCTGGATATAAACTTTTATCACAAATCTTCACTTGCAGAATAGGAATCATACCAGCTTCTTTGTCACCTTATTTGTCTATCCTGGATTTCAAAAAGAGAAACACCACCACAAATAACTTCAGTGAGCAGTGAGAAGCACCTTCAGCAATTTTTTTTGCATGCTTTTAGTTGGTTCAGCTCCTCCTATTAGTTTCTGTATTAAAGCAGCAAAAGATGGCTAGTTGAAGAAGGAAACTGTATTCTGTGTTGTGATCCTAAGTGTAATCTCTACACTCTTACACTTGCAATGAGCACAGTATTCTAACAATTTAAATTACCCATTTACTGCACTTTAAATTTCCACAATACATCCAAGTAGGGCATAAGAAAGTGTAAAGTAAGGAAGGAAATGGCATAGATGTTGCAAAGCCACAATTTAAAAAAAAAAAAAAAGCAGACTACATGCTGCTAACTACAGGAGAGGTGAATATTTCTTTACATCCACTTCTAACACATTAAATTCATTATGTAGGCACAGCCTGAGTTGCTTATATGTGCTTTGGCCGTGTACAAATCCTCAGATTTTAAAATGCAAAGTATTTTTACTTGTTGCATCATGCTGTCTTGTAAACAAAGCAGTGAACTTTGATAATATTAAATTTTGTGGCTTAATGCGGGCTGGGGGCACAAACAGAAGATGAATGTTCAGCTTAAAGGGAGAGACAAGGAGCGCTCTGCCTTTTTCCCCTTGACAAACAAAGGGATGCTGGCCAAAAGGAAGCACAGTCTCTGAAGGATAAGCTTCTGCTCTGCTAACATCATTCTTCTGGCAACAAATAGGCAGGAATATAATTTCCAAGGATCATAAAAAATATAAATTTAATCTTTTTATTATCTTGTTCTGCACATCCTTGCTAATTGTTGCACTTGGATTTGGACAGAACTCAAGGGATTGTGAACAGGTGAATCTTCTGCAATTTTCTTTTGTAATGTTTCATTGCTAGTGGTTTCCAGTAAAAACAAAGCTTTTCACCCAGTCACAAGAAACACTGAAAGCAAAAGTAACAAGGTTCTGGTTTTGGAAAAGTGGTCCCATAACAGGTCAGAAATGGCACAATATTGACATGTTATGTGAAGACTCTTGCTTACGTTATTAGCTGATAGAAATTGTGATCCAGAGCTGGACAAGAGCAAAGCTTGCAGGAACTCAGAGTCTGTTTTGTGATGACATTCTTTATTTAGTGATTAATTAATCAGATAGGCATACAATAACAAGCAGTTAAGCATTCCTGACTCCAGCAATTTACAAATAGTACAATGATAAAATCCTTGCTGCAAGGTCAGCATAGTAGACCTGTTTCTAACTCTGGTTTCTTTCCCTGTTAAACTTTGAAGAAGCACTAGCTACAGCATATGACAACAGCATCCCTATCTCTTATGTCTGTTATTTCATTACTGATTATAACATACAAAAAGCTTGGTACCAGTCTCTGACAAGTATAAAAACAATAATGGGATATAAAGCTCAATATTATTGATTTTTTTTTTCTGTGATTTTATTAATTCTCCTTAAATGAATGCTCTTATAGGATAATCTAACAAATGGGGGGCATTTGAGGCAAATAGTTTTATCAGTTCAGTTCTTTTTGACATGAAAGTAATTTAGAGACAGGAATCAGAATTGATTTGCCTGGTGTCTGGGTACGTTTACTGTGAATTGAAGCTTCTACTGCTGAGATCTCACCACTGCTAAAGGTGTTATCATTGCTGGAGAGGAGCAGCTCTGCAACCTCACAGAGTGATGGCTCTACAGTGCCCCTGGACATAGTGTCTTTTTAACCAACTAAGTCATCCCTGGGGGCAGGACAGCAAAAGGGAGGTGACAGAAAGGGCAATTTGGATAGAATAGGGGGAAAGTTGGGAACAATGGACTGTGGGGTTTTTGGCAGGTGGTCAGAAATTATCTCCTTCCTGCTCCATGGACAGAAGGCTTCCTCTCATCTGTCTCCTCCCTCTTAAAAAAAATTCAGCCACCCTTTGTCTCCATGCTCAGTCTTCTATGCTCAGCAGACAGGCCAGAGCCTCCAGCTGGGCACTGCATATCCTGCAGCATTACTGAGACTCAACAACTCCAGACGCGGCTGCATGTCCCCTCCTTGATAGCAAGTGATACCGCTTGTCCATCACCCACACTGCCCAACTTTGATTTTGTCAGTCTGCCTTCATTGCACACCCACTTAAAATCAATCTGCTTGATATATGCATGTTGTTATTGTACAGTTTACATCATTTAGTATGTTTTATACATTCATCCAGTTTATTTCATCTTCTGTTACTTCAAAAAAAATATATATCCTCTCAATTCAATATAGGCAAAATCATTCAATTTCTCTCCCTTCTTCTGCTTCCTTTCTGGCACTTGTATTTATCTTTTCAAAACCCAAGTAACGAAACACATTTACTAGCTGCAGTTGCAAGATCTGTAAACAATTTTCTTGCTTTGCTTAATTTCATCAAACCAGGAGGCTCGGTAGTACCATCATAACAGGAATTTGTAGCGACACAACATTGAAATAAGTTCTGCATCAATTTGTTCATATCAGGGCAGAAGTTTTTCAGTGTGAGAGAATCCCAGGAGAAATCAGGAGGAATATTGAGTACACAGACACAGAAAAAAAAAGAGCCATATCACTTACTGATTCCAAGGCATCTTGTTGAAATACAAGCTACTTCTTCTTGCACCAGAGGGAACCATGCTGAGAAATACTTTTATGAGTCTGTTGCTTCACTCACTGATTTGATAAAAACAGAACAAAAAAAAATTATACTTGGTGCCTGATGCTTCAAACTATTATGCAGCTGCTTAATTACAGGTGTTTGCTAGAGCCCCAGTGACTCAAGCTTAGATGTGCGTTAAGTAGTTGCAGCATTAAGGCTACAAGCGCATAATGCTAGCTTCTTAAGATATACCACTAAACATGGGGTTCTGCCCATCCATGAGATTATTATGATCAAGGTGCTTGAATGAATCTTAGAGTATTTAATCAATAAGTATAAAAAACACTCCTTTTGAAGCATATGCTAGGAAAAGATTGAATAGATGTTTCTTGTAGAGAAAACTTAAGATACCCAGAAACCAAACAGGGAAAAACAAGGACACAAGAATCAAAGCAGGACTTTGCTCTTTTTTCAAAGTAAAAATCAGTTGTAGGATACAGCTGTGAAGACCACAAGATCACAAAATATATTGAATTTAGATGCCAGACAGCTATAAAAGCTTTTTTGAATGCATGGACATCCCAGGGCTTCTTATTCACAACAGTCTCTTTAATGTCTATTTTTTCCTTTTCTCGGCAACAAAATAAACCTAAAAAAAGCCAAAAGGCTGTAACGTCATCCCTGCTAGTACTGCAGCATAATGACCTAAAATTGAATAGATTAGCTTAAATTGAAACATTTTTTGGCATCGTAACAGATCCATTATGGGATATTTGGTTACTATAGAAACACAGGTAATGAATGAGGCACTGTCACTAAATCATGAAACCTGAAATAAATGAATACAGACATCAGAAACGTAGCCTCATGTATTACATTAAAGGACCAATCTCACTGACACACCACTGTCTCTAGAATACAAACTCTAACTTTACTGATGGGGCAAATCTAGAAGACAGACTGTGCCTGCATGTCACTCAAATAAAAAAATATATACTTTGTTCAGTGTTTTGAAGGAAAAAAAATAAGTGATGTTTTAAGAACTTGCTGCTAGATATTTGCTGTTCCCCTATGTTAAACAAATATTCTTAAATAAGCAAATGGTACTGCCTAGAGGGTAAAATTTAACAAAGAGGGCAGAAACAAAGCAGCTACTACAATAATTTGGCAGAATATGTAACTGCTAGAAATAGATTTTTTTCTAGTCCTTGTTTTTTCTGAGTTTTACGGTTAAATACCATTCTGTTGTTATTGTTTTTTCCCCCAAGGTAAATAAGGAGAAGTCCTTTGCCTTCTCTATCAAACAGCTTTGTCAACAGCTATGGAATCATGTCTTTGCTCTGCTTTACCACATTGAAAAAGCTCAGTCTCAACCCAAAAGGTGAAAACCATAGGTAGCCTATATGAAAGTCTGTGCAGCGAGGCAGGGGTGCATGTACTTATGTTTCCCCTTTCCCACACATATGGAAAATTAGCATCAGGACCCACAGAAACAAATTTAAAAATTTGAATCTTCAACAAACTTGCAAATGCACAAAGTTGTCCCTTTTGACTCTCTCAAACCATGTCTTCCATTCTCAGCTCACCCTTCTCATCCCTCATTCTTCCTTCTCTTCCCTGATTTGGCTGTGGGAAGAGTGGCTGGGAAGCTGCCTGGCAGAAAAGGACCTGGGAGTGTTAGTGGACAGCCAGCTTAACATGAGCCAGCAGTGTGCCCAGGTGGCCCAGAAGGCCAACAGCATCCTGGCCTGTGTCAGGAACAGCATAGCCAGCAGGAGTAGGGAAGTCATCGTGCCTCTGTATTAGGCACTGATGACACCTCACCTTGAGTACTGTATTCAGTTTTGGTTCTCTCACTACAGGAAGGGCATTGAGCTGCTGGAGTGTGTCCAGAGAAGAGCCACCAA
>BJBW01001667.1:159506-175330 GCA_004320125.1 Scolopax mira | reverse complement strand
ACCTCATTGCCCTCTACAGCTCCCTGAAAGGAGGGTGTAGAGAGATGGGTGTTGGCCTCTTCTCCCAAGGCAATAATGACAGGATCAGAAGAAAAGGTCTAAAGTTGTGTCAGGGAACGTTTAGATTAGATATTAGGAAGAATTACTTTACTGAGAGAGTGGTCAGACACTGGAACAGCCTGCCCAGGGAGGTGGTGGAGTCACCATCCCTGAAGGTATTTAAGAAATGTGTAGACGTGTTTCTTCAGGGCATGCTCTAGTGCCCAAGATTATTGGGGTGTGGTGGGGTGTTGTGTGTGGTGGTGTTGGTGTGGGGTTTGGTTGACGGGTGCTTTTTTGTATGTGTGTGTTTTGGTTTGGTTTCTTGTTTTGTTTTGTTTTGTTTTGTGTTGGTTTGGTTGGGTTTTTTTCTTTGTTTGTTTGGGTTTTTTTATGTGGTTGGACTCGATGATCTCAGAAGTCCCTTCCAACCACGGAGATTCTGTGATTCTGTGAAATTTTCTTCCCAGAATCCCTCATACGCAGGCTTGCCTACTTTGATAAAGAAGAGGTATGCCAGTGCAAATTTAAAACTTCCTTAAAATTTTAAATTTTTCCACTCCAGTAATTATTTCCAGTCCAGTAATTCTGACCATATTTGCTTGGAAGGTATTTCTTCATTACTGCATATGTTGCCAGTTAGGGTACACAGTGTCTTATTAGCTAAAGTTTATTATGGCAATGTGAAGTATAAATATGATGACTAGAGAAAGAGAATGAAGAACAAGGAAGGAAAGATACAATCTGACAACTTTGGTATTTACCTAAGCCTTAGCAACCTTATACCTGCCGTGCAACAGTAATATGAAGACTAGTGTTATAATTGTTAGAGGACAAGTGAGATCCAAAGATAGGATCATAAGACACAAAGCATTTATTACATACATGACTGGTCTCTGAAGGTGATTGACAGCTTTATCAGGACACTTGAGAAGAGGATCTGGATTTGAAATGTTGCATTTGCAGGACTGGAGGATCAGTATCTACGGTAGAATTTAGGAAATACTTGTTTCTGTATAGCAGGCATACTTCAGACACCTTCCACTAACAGAAGTTAACAGTAATATGTTAATAATCCTTGTTTCTGATTCTATTATTACAGTGTTATAAGAGCAATTAAGGGAGAATTACTTTCCAGGAAAGATGGTAATTGTAATCTTATCTTCCATCCTACCCCTGAAGTATGACAACTGGTGTCATATCTCACTTTGCAGGCAAAAGAAAACAAAACAAAACAAAAAAATCTGTAAAATACAGCCTAAATCCTTTCTCCCTGATAAGAGTTTTGCCAGCAAACAGCTGAAATAAATGTTGCAAATGGCACTCTCCGCACAAGAAACAATGATGTAATAAGAAAAGGTGAATTTCTAGTTTGTAGCTTGTGTTTGTCATACTTACCTTTTCCTCCACAAAGATGAGTGGAGAAAACTGTTGGGTTTTCAGCAGGGTTATATAAACCCTTCCCCAAGCCTTCAGCAGCAGAACATCTCCACCAGAGGATGGGTTCCTCAGACCAACTGATGGGTCTCTTTGGTAACTGTTTTTTTGGTCTCTAAATGGGTTATGCTGCATGTGTAAGCTCCTGCCAGCCAGGGAATGGCAGTGCCTCTACCCTGGAAGCAGCTGGAGCAGTTCGCACAGCATTTGCTGCCCCTGCAGGAGATAGTTCCTAGACTTTAGAGAAGGGGATCATAACAGGTACCTTTCCCTCACGTTTTTCAGGAAAGGAATAGCTCTTAACTATATAAGGAAAGGAATAGCTCAGACAGGCTAATTGCAAGCTAATAAGGCATTTAACATCTAAATAAAGCACTGCTTTAAATGCAGTACCAACACAAAGGGGTATTGCTTTAATTGTCTTACAAAGGAGTCCCATTAAGAAGAGGCTCCGGGGAGACTAGTGGCCTTCCAGTACCTGAGGGGGCCTACAGGAAGGCTGGAGACAGTATGTTCACAAAGGCTGGACATGACAGAACAAGGGCTAATGGGTTTAAACTGGAGAAGAGCAGAGATTAGACATTAGGAATAAGTTCTTTACTGTGAGGGTGGTGGAGCACTGGAACAGGTTGCCCAGGGAGGTGGTTGAGGCCCGTTCCCTGGAGACATTCAAGATGAGGCTCGATGAGGCCCTGGGCAACCTGGTCTAGTTGGGGGTGTCCCTGCTGACTGCGGGGGGAGGGGAGTCAGATTAGATGACCTTTGAAGGTCCCTTATGGCCCAGATAATTCTATGATTCTATGATTCTATGATTCTAAGTCCATTTAGCAGAATACTTTCATGGGGAAAGTCTAACTATACCTCCTTTTGTTTACATTGACATACAGTCTGAAAAGTCTATGGGGTTAGAAAGACCAGAAAAGTCGCATTTGTTGATCTTCTCTTGCTATCTTATGCTGGTCCACTGGAGAAAAAAGGGGAGAAGACAAGTTGTACTGAGTCTATCTGGGATGGCATCCATTTTCTTCACAGCAGCCTATATGGTGCTGTGTTTTGGATTTGTGACTAAAACAGTGTCAATGGGACACGGGTGTTTAGGCTACTGCTGAGCAGTCCCTCTACAGCACTGAGGTTTTCTTTCTCCCACTCTGGTCCTGCCAGTTATTAGGCTGGAAGTGCACAAGAAGCTGGGAGGTGCCCAAGAAGGGCAGTCAGGACAGTTGACCCCAACTGACCATAGGGATATTCTGTGCTTTACAATGTTCAGAGATAAAAGCTCAGGAAAAAGAGGAGGATGGATTCACGGTTATGGCATTTGGCTTTCCAAGTAACCATTAGGCGTGCTGAAGCACAGCTTTCTGAGAAGTGGCTGAACATCTGCTTGCCGACGGGAAGTAGTGAATGAATGCCCTGCTTTGCTTCTCTGCACACTCAGCTTTGCTTCACCTATTAAATTCTCTCTATATCAAGCAGAAAGTCTTCTTGCTTTTGCTCTTCTGATTCTCTCCCCCATCCTGCTGAGGTGGGAGTGAGCACATGACCGGGTGGAGGCCAGAATCAGCCCACCACAAGAATACAGAAGAGGGAGACAAAACTAAGACTCCAAGATGATGTTTTTATATTTCCTGATGAAAGGAGCCAAATCTCAAGGTTGAAAAGTGCAGGTCACAGCTGGCATTAAAAGCAGGCCCTGTAGCATCAAAGATGAATTCCACTACATTTTTATGGCAACTGAGACAAAACTAGTCTTCTTCTATGAAACTGGATTTTGAAACTTTGTGATCTTCCATTTTAAAAGTCCTAGAAATATTTCTATATTTTGTAAAGGATATCCTGAATTATTGATGTAATATCCTTTTGGCAATATTCTTAACAGCTTTTTTAATACTGTAAAAAACCTCTCTGTGATCAGATTTTTCTTCAGCAAATTAAAGAAAGAAATAGGCTCATAGCTCACCTGATGAATATACATAAAACTTCTCTTCGTTTCTATAAAATCAAATTGTGATAAAAGATGTTTTCAAATATTTGTCTTTTCTTTCTATTGATCCAAAGAAAATCCTTTACAAATTGACTGTCATCCTACTGTGATATCCTTAGGTGATGATATACAAGTATTTCATTTTAGTGCTAAAAGAACAACTACTGTATCAGCTGCTTGTGTAAAAGTTTTTGCACTAAAAGACATTTTCAGTCTGCAGAACGCAATTACTATTTCCATGCAATGAGGGTAGCAAGGCAAGGAGGCACTGCTGAGTGGTATAAGGCATGAATGGTGCAGATCTCTATGGGCAGAGGCAGCCCCATGTGGGCATTTCTTGAGATCCTCCACTCCATTGCTGCTATGTAGAAATGGGAGGCAAAGGGGACCAGAACAAGGGAGGAAAAGAGATGATACATTTGAAGCTGAAGCTATTTGAAATCTTAAAAAAACCAAATCCGAGCCCCAGGATGATATTTTCTATGTTTGGCAAAAGTGTTTATTTTTTAGGCCACTTCTTCATGTGTGTGGATTCATGAGCCAGACACACACGTGACACCTTCTGCTCACCCTGCCACACACTCCAAAGAGATACTAGCCTGCAAAGTGCTCTGTGGCCAAAAATCAAACTCTTTAGAGCCTCTGTCATTTGGAATATAAGTGCCCTAATGTAGCTGCATTTATGCTAAAAGGGCAGGATGGATATGTTGAAATCATAAGAGATTTGTTAGTCGTTCAGAGCAGTGTGTACTGGCACAGCAGCTGGCCAGGGGAGGGGAGGCAAGATGCTGCTTCTGTAACTGCACAGTTATTTCTTTTAAAGCAGACTAGTAAAAGCTCAGTGGAAAGTAAAAAATGTCATAAAGGACTTCTTGACTTTGACAAAGACTGTAGTCAGGAGCATTCAACAGCTTAAAACTTCCTTGCCCGCTGTTCCCAGGTCAGCTGCTTCTGCTCTGTTTCTTTGAGGAGCTGACTACATAGTGGCAATAATTTTCACCATCTGGACAGGGAAAAGATGGAGAGTTCCTTCTGCACCAAAAATACAAATGAGCACGGTTGTGCCACAGAGGCAAGGCAGGAGGGAAGAACACAAACCCTCATTCCTCATATTTCTATGCACCTAAATATATCGTAGCTTTCCTACAAAAATCTCTCATAGAGAAATTCTGTTTATTAATTACAGTAGCTAACAGCACAGTTAAAAATACTGGCTGTAGGCTGCCATCTGCTGTTTTGTGTAATGAAAGGTCACTTGCAAGCAGATTTTATCACAGTTAGTTTCCACTGTAAGCAGTGTGACAAATCCCCTCCATGGAAGGCTCTTTAAGACAGTTTTGCACAGATACTGTTTCTCTATCAATGCTAATTTAAAATTAATGTGATTTGATACTTCCTGTAAGGTTATGAATCTTTCAGGCACACAGACACATACATGTAAGTCCCATGGAAGCCATACTAATAGACAAGGTTTAATTTTTATGGAACTTCATGTCACGTGTACAACTTGCACATTGTTTTCTTGCTGTAGGGTTATAGTTTTATACTCCTCAGATGGCATACCCCGAAGGTTTTCCATCTGTTTTCCTGGGCTCTTAAAATCACTTAATGACTTATTACAGCTCCAAACATAAACACTTTACTAGGTTCAAGTGCAGCATGTAAATTAAATGAACCTGTATTGATGAGGAGAGATTGATTCCCTTATTTAGCTGGCATTTATGTTAACATGTGCAAGACAAGTGCTCATAAAAAGTTTTAGAAATAAAAGCCAGTCTTGTGTGATTCAGTAGCATTTTTGCAATTGCCTTCAATGAGTTCAGGACTTCAACTGATATATTTTGGTCTTGGTGCATGAATTCCCAAGCTTGCAATAAGCCTTGCATGTACAGACTCTCAGATCATAGATAGTGCTGTTAGTTTTGCAAGGGAAAGTAGGAACATGAAACTCTCTCCGTATAGACCATATTCTCAGAAAAGGGCTTCAGTGATCATTTCAGTATGTAGTGTGTACCTCCATCTTGTGGTAGTTACTGTTTCAGAAATGGTGCTATTAATACATCAGTTCTTCATGTGACTCATTAACTTTCCAAAAGTCTCACGAGTCCCTATTACAAACAATGTTAAACTTTCTTTGTTCCAAAAAATACACAGCAGAGTAATTGATTACGTAATGGCCAACAACACGGTTGAATTTTGAGATATTTGAGCTTCACATTCATGATGATGTAATCAAGAGGATATTGTTAAGATTAACAGACCTGATACTAATTTATGTTCTCTATAGCCTTTTCCAGAATGGATACAATGCTTTATAATGTGAAAGGGTCTTTGCTTGCTTGCTTGCCTGTTTGTGTGTTTTAATAGATCTCAGTGGAAAGTAGCAAAATCTGTGGTATTATGTTTGTACATGCATTCGTAAGTACGTGGTTGCATTTGCATGCACATATTTACAATTTCTGAGAGAAAGAGAACAGGGGTTTAATATTAAGTTTTTGGAAGCTAAGAGAGTTGTGAAACTTACTCAGCTGTTTATATCCAATAAGAGTCTTCAACAACTTAACCAAATTTTGTTGGAGCCACCTTCTAAATTCTACTATCTCTTCTTAAAAACACTGAATCTCTTAAAATTTAACATGACACTTCTCCATTCCTTGAGCTGACAGGAACATCCTGAAGTTCCACAAAAAAAACCCAAATGCAGAATCTTGCATGTGGGTTGGGATAATCCCATGCAGCATGGCAGGCTGGGTCTCAGATGGCCAGAAAGTGGCTTTGCAGGAAGGGACCCAGAGATTCCGATGGAGTGTTTGAACACAAGCCACCAATGCAATTGGACTGCAGCAATCCAAAGTGTCCTGGACCATATTAGACAAAGTTAAGTCAGCAAGTCAAGGGAAGAGATTATATCCAGCACTTGTGAGACCACATCTGCAGTGGTGTGTCCAGTTATGGGCTCCACAGTAGAAGACAGGCACTGACATACTGGAACAAGTGGAGCAGAGGCCACCAAGCAGGTTTTAGGCTGGATAACATGGTGTGCAAGGAGATATGTGAGGTCAGGGCCTATTCAGCCTGGAGAAGAGACAGCTGTTGGTGGGGTGATCTCACTGCTATGAACAACACCAGATGGGAAGGTATAGAGAAAGTGGAGTCAGATTTTTCTTGGAGATGCACAGTTGATCGATTGAAACACAGAAAAATCTGAATAGCTATGAAGAAAAAGTATTTACTATGAGGGTGATCAAACACTGGAACAGATTGTCTCAAGAGGCTGTTGGATCTCTAGACCTAGAAATATTCAAAAGCCAACTGAATGTGCGTCTGAGCAAATCCTAACTCTGCTTTGAGCAGGGGAGTTGGATGAGACACCTCCAGAAAGTACCTTCTGGCCTGTCTGATCCTCTCCTTTAGCTTCTGAAGACTTTTCTTGTTCACACAGCAGTAAAAACATGATAACAAGATTCTCTGCTGGCTCTCAGTCACCTCAGCAGCTAAGGAAGAAACAGCACATGACACTGGAACAGAACATTCATCTGGGACTGCCAAATCCATCAGTTCTCTGTGAGACAGTGAGAAAATTCCTACCATTGCACCTCTATAAAAAGTTTGCTTCTCTTTTGTGTGTTGGGGAAACAGCTACCTTTGTGCTATTTAATCACTTTTCTTGGACATCACATGTAAATGGCTTTGCCAGTCTAACAGTACAGCAAAATGAGCTGTCACATTAGCAGATAACATGAACAGTTAGCATTTTCCAGTTAGTGGAAAACAATTAAGAAACTCCCTTGTCACCCCAATAGGGATGATCTATTATTAATCAGACACAAATCTCACCTTGAAAAGATAAATAGGCAGGTTATTTCTAAGTAGAAATAACTAACAGTTCTGGGGGCTTGTTTTATACAAAACAGTAGCTCTCATTGAGTCTGGTCTGTGGGTAAGGGAACATTTGACAGCCTACTGAGTTATTTCCTTTATGTCTGTGGGAGAGGAGAGGTTGAGGGACATCATGAGGACTGTAATCTTTAAAAAACAAGGTTGCAAATAGTAGTTTTCAGTATCCATTCTTGTCTGTCAACTCTGGCACTTATATTGCCATCAGGACAAACAAAAAGCAATCCTCAGTTACATAGCAGTATTGTATGCAAAAATATACTAATGCAAGACTAAATGTTATTATAAAGTAATTCCTATATTCAAATATATAGCTTTTAATGTATTTTTATTAATTAAAACTTTTTATAACAGCTAACAAAATTGTTGAGTAAAATATCCTCCATCTCTGTTCACAATAAAGCAAATCCTAGTGCTATTTTGAATGATCTAGGCATCTTCAGTGAGGGTGACAGAGCCCTGGAACAGGCTGCCCAGNNAAGACCCGACTGGATGCAGTCCTGAGTGGCATGCTCTGACATGCTCTGGGGGGTCCTGCATTGGCAGGGGAGTTGGACTAGATGATCTCTATGGTCCCTTCCAACTCCAAAAAAATTCAGTGAAATTCAGTGATAAACCAAACATCTCAACTGACAGTGGATGTATCTGTTAAGTTCTGAGACCTAAGACATAATTTTTACTTGCTATGGAAACTCCATTGGTGCCATTCTCAGTAGGCTAATGTAGATTTTATTATGACTTCTATTGGAAAAACTCATAGATTATAGATAGCAAGAGAGATATTTTTTTCATTCTACATCCTAGAATGCAAAAATTAAGTGTTATAATTTAAAATCACTTACCAATTGAAAAGAACATATGAAACCTTGTATCGATGCCTGTAATTAGCACATGTAATGACAGCTCCATGAATAATGTATGAGCAAGAGTGATTGCTAATCATATTTAGAGTCTCTTAAATGTAGCTCTGACTTCATTTGGTCTGAAATTGGAGGAAACTAGTAAAGTTTATGGAGCATGAAGTACTGCAGTTTTTTGTTACATACACAGGCTTCAAAGGGCATTAAGAATGCTTTCTGTCACTCTTTAACTATAAAAGAAATGTTAACTCCTCTGGGAAAAAATACTGATTTTTGGACTTATATTTGGAGTGTTTCTCATTGAAAAAATATGTTAGGAAAGATAGATACTTATTTCGGGCAGATCTTCTGTCTTTATTTCAGAACTTCTGAAGTTTGCCTTGATTGTTGACTGCCTTGCTCAAGTAGCTATGTCTAACAAATCGTTGGTTTCTGTGTATACATGGAGAGGAAACAAGTGACACCAGAACCATTATTTTTAATTGATTGTAAGACTTTCAAATTTTGGTAGCTTTCAGTCCTGCAAAAATGTCTCCAGTGTTCAACAGATTACTGATCTCTTAGCTTTTTAAGTTACCAATTCTTAGTCCTGAAAAGGAAAAAAAAAAAAAACCTCAACAAAAAACCCCACAGAGATGAAAGCATCTAGACATCACATAAAGAAACTGGTGATTTTCCAGGCTCTCCCACTGCCTCCTTCTATGTGAGCAAGGTGTCTGGTAGCAAACATGACTTTGATCTCCTGAGTGAGAGGGTCTTCTCCATAAATCATGATGGCAAGAGTAAAAGGAAGGCAACAGATTCCTTTGATGCTTTGCCATGCACAGCAGCTGGTCTGGGTGTTTAAAAAAGTAACCCTCTCTGAACACATTGAATTGCAGCTCCCCAGGTTTTGTATTAGGACCCCTGTTGAGCATCATTGTGTTAAGATACTGTTCTCATACCCATGGCATGTAAGAACTTGCCTGTTTTAAGGGATGGGAGCACATTCGATCAGAATGATTTGAATGTCTCTGTGCTTATCCACTTCCTTATTTCTCTGATGCCCTTTGTCACAGGTGTAGATCTTTTTCTCACCCTGAGTTTACTTCTCTAGTGCTGTACAGCTCCTGCACAGCAGTTCCTTTAGTTGGGAGAAAACAAGCTGTCAGCCTGTTGCCAGGGCATAAGCACGTCTGCTTCTCTTTGTCATGAGAAGCCAAGACAACATTTTATCTATGTTCACTGTATTAAGAGCAAGGTGAGACAGTTACTTCAAAAAGCAGAAGAGAAAAGACAGTTCAGGAGGTGTATGACAGGATTAACATCATGCATAAAGACCACAGACATGGATGGGATGCCTCCGGCAAAAAACAGGGGTGATCTGATTCTAGGACAGAAACAAATACCTTGATATTTAACTAAGAAAATAAAAAAAATCACAAGTGAAGAATGAGAAAAAAGGTAGAGGTAAAATACAAGAATTGGAGCTTCAACATTGCTACCATGATAATTTGTCAGAAGCAAAATGATAAATAAGGGAACTGGCAGTTTCTCAAAGATATCTAATACCATGATTTCTCAGTGCTAAGGCTTTCTAGGAGAAGCACAAATGCTTAGGCACTTCAAAGGTAACATAACACAGAAGAACACGACATGGATATTAACGTAAGGCAAAGAAATACATGATTTCAAAAAGGAAAGTCAGACAGCTCATTTAAAGATAGAAAGAAAAAAAAAACGAAAAAAAAACCAATCCACTGAGCAGTGTTATTAGGTAAATTTATTTTCACAGTTGACCTTTTCCTCTTGTCCCTATAGTAAATGCTCAGTCAAGCATTTAACTTCTGCCACTTTGCTGGCTGCTACCTGCACTCTTGGGCCTCTTTCAACATTCATAGTTCTCACAGTTCATGCAAAACATAGCTACCTGTCCATCTATCTACTATACACACAGACACACAGGTACACAGAGTCAACATCCTCACCCTTTGGTCTGATCTTGCCTCTGAATTCTGTTTCTTTGATCTGCCACTTACAGTTCAATGACTTCTTTCTCCTGATCCTCTATGCCTTCTCCATCAGGGATGATTAATCTTTACAACTAGCTTCCTCTACAGATTGATATATCCTCTTGAGGACAAAACATAGTATGGAAGAAAAGGGAAGAAGTTGGAAATTTTAGATATTTTTTTTTATTGTATTCTTATAATTCTTTTTTGTCTGGATAGAAAACAATTTTTGCTAGAAGGGTAGCAACCTTCTTTGTTTGTATGGTATCACTCTGACAATGGCAATGCCAGCAAATTGCAATGGAGACAATATACAGTTTTCCCCAGAAAGCTGACAGAGTGTGAAAGGGAAATTGAAGATGTGGATTTCCCCACAGCATTTAAAGTGATAAAAGGGAAGGACTTAATTCTGAGAGAGAGAATTGTTTCAGACTGCTCTACAGAAACCTATTAAAGGGCAACAGGAGAGGCTCTGAGATCAATAGGTATTTAAGGGGTAGCCACTGTATGAGAGGAATATTTTTGGAGGAGAAAGAAGTATTAAGAAAGAATGTAGGTGCTAGTGGAAAGCTGACTGTTGCTTAAACAAGAACAACAACAACAGAAAAAAACAATCCCTGAAAAACAAGGTCCACGTGCTTCTGGCACCTTGAAAATATTTGGCCAAGTTAGTGGGAGTTCTGGCTGTGTGTACATTTTTTTGCTGTTTTTGCTATTAAGCATACAGCTGAAAACCATTTCCTTGACTTATTTACAGAACTGTAATTGGAAAAAAGGATTTTCTTTTCTAACTTACTCTGTTACAGTGTCATTAGTCAAGCAAACAATGACATAAAAAGCGTACAGAAATGCAAGTTGAGCAGCATTTAACCTCTTCATTGTTTACAAAATATGCTTATTTTGTCTCCATATGTGCTAGTTCATTAAAACTACCTCTTTCCTGTAAACATTATAATTGTACCAGTACGGAAATATCAGGTTGACCTTTCAGCCCTGCTGTAATCATGACCTTAGTTATTCCATTAAGGTAGAAAAACTTAGGAACCGCCAGGAAGTGTCTCTGCAAATGCATCAGTGGGAAATTTCTGTCCTGTATTACTGTCAGAAAACACACTGGGATATTCCATTTGCTGGATAAAAAAGATGACACTTCAATGAGAAAGGCTTATGAAAGCTATCCTAGCAAAACAAGAAAGTGAGGCAGCATCTAGAATAAGCACAAAGCAAGAGCAGTGGCCCAAGTGTGCACTGGGACTATGTAAAAGCGATGAAGAAAAGAAATTCTGTGCCTTTGAAACAACTCCAGTCAGTCTGAAATAAACTTGACTGCTATTCCAGTAATAATACTCCTAAATAAATTGTTAGTGTTCCAGCAAACAACGCAATCAGACTTGCTTTCTTTTCTTTGATGAAACTATATATACTGATTCCCTTTCATCTGGCTATCACAATGCTCTCTTCTGAGCTACAATGATTCATCCTTTAGCACTGAATTCTCCCAATAAAATTTCAATTAATAAATAGATCCTTTCATTGCAGAACACATTGCCTGTGAATTTTCAAACAGTCAGGATGACTATTTAAGACAATTGTTTATAGAAACAATACTAATGCTTGGTCAAGGTTTACAAGACCTTTTCTTCTCAGTAACAAAGTGCTCAGAAATAATGTATTTTTTTGTTAATCTGATCTTCCCTGTAGGAAACACTTTATAGTTAAATATAGAAAACAAATTTGACTTACAAATCTGTGTTACAATAATAAGCATTGTTTTTACAAATATATTACGAAGATCAAGGAAAGTGCATGCTGTCTGGTGATGTGCTGCCAATATTTTAACAAAGATATCTAAAAAAAAGGTCCTTCCTTTGTTCATGCTAGGTTTTATGGACTATGTCCTTCACAGCAATAAAGTTGTAAAAATCTTTGTTTTTAAACGAAACCACTCTTGTTCAGATTTGCAAAAAGGATAGAATCACTTAGGGTTAGCTTTTTCTGGAGTTTTCATTATGTGTTCTGAAAAATAAATTAATAGAAAGCCAAAGAACTCCACCTGTGGACAATAACAGGAATGGTATTTCATGGCACAGGTAGAATAAACTTGGGGTAATTACATGTCACAGGCATGTATGGCAAATGCTATGTGCACAGAGAATACAGGTTTAGCCGAAGTTCAGACCAGGAAGTTTTAAACAGTTGTTCTAATTTTAAAGATTTTTGGTTCACCAGTACTGATCAGGAATGTAGCCATCTCACAGTAGGGGCTTTCTGAAAATGCTCATAGCTATCATTTAACATGAACTTCATTTGAAAATAAAAAAAAAAAAAGATAATCAGAAGTTAATCAGAATTTAGGTTCCCTGAGTTCAAAATTGCAGTTCTCAAGTCTCTGTTTAGCTGCTACCCAGTCTTGGAAGCGTCACTGCTTTCAAAGTGAAAGTTGCTCAGCAATTGAGCTGTTCCCTGCAAAAGCCTCACACTCCATGAGGTTTGTCAGATTATGTCCAGAATCACTTCACTTAGGGTGTAGAAACCAGGGAACTGGTTGTTCCCCTACCAGTATCTAGTAATGATTTCAATTCAGTAAATGTACACTGAAAACAACTATCATAAATCTATGGATGTATTACACAGTGGCAATAATTTTCTTTTAAAATACTGCTGTTACTACCTTCTCTCCTCAGCCTCTACTCCAAATATCTACAGAGAGTAGTTAACAATAGTTAAGTCACATATCCAAGGCCTGGAAGACTGAGGTCTACTTCGTATGTTTTCTTGAGATTACCTTAATCATTAGACTCCTCCAGCTGACAGTGACTACACAGAGGAAAAAACCTTGCAAGAACCACTTAGTATTTTTTACCATTCTTCAATCAGTCCATATTACTTTGAACTTTTCAAAAATTATTTCAAGATTCATTGCATCAGAGATGGAGTATAGACACCATGAAGACTATGCTGTATCCCTTGTCCCACAGGCTGTTTAATGAGTGACTTCAGAGTTGTTTATGAGCAAGGTTTGTGTGTGTGAAGACATTTCAGGAGAAAATGCATAGACTCCAGACTAATCTCTTACTTTGTTTTCCTCATTTGTCACTTTTAGAATCAATTACAGGATGGCCTACACTGTGATTCCCATTCTGATGCACCAGACTCTCCCCATGTATTGTCCCATCAGTAGGATCTGAAAGCACTCCTGAACATAAAGTCCTTTTTTTTGAATCAGACTACAACTCATTAATGAATCAAATGTCTTACTTCCCATCTATGATCAGTCCATAGAGGAAGAGAGCTTGTAAAGGACCAGTCATAGCTGTTTTGGCTGAGAATTTGTCTAAAGACTCTGGGTTACTGCAGTTCAGTCTGATTCATTTCATAGGGAAAACATTCAGTCTCCAGTAATATGTGTATCTGTCCTGGTAATGTGATTAAGTTGTAGCCTAGAGATGAGCTGCAGGACTTTCTCCAGATCAGACACAAGGGCCTCACTCTGTCTTTGTCTTCAATCTGGTAGGAAAATTATAACAAGCCTCTTAAGAGTACCCTTCAGCAGATTGTTAGCATTGAACATCACTAAATTATAGAAGAATTATAACCACCAGAACCATAATAAAAATGTTTAAAGACTGCAATACATGTAATTTCTGTGCACTCATCAAACTTTTCCAAACTCATAAAATATAAACCTTTTAGATTCCTTTGTCACCACTGATAAGTAATTCTGAGTCTTTTGCTCACAGGTGAGATACTACTTAGTATATGATAAAATTAATGAGGTATTTTGTTTAAACAATTGAAGAAATAAACATATTTAGGAAATGTCAGGTTGGAGTTGGAGTTGCGAACTAGTTGTGAAATTAGCTATTGTTCTAAGGTTCATACAATTATTTCAGTATATCTTCAACTGGAAGACCTGCATACAGTGCATCCTGCTACTCTTTACTACAGAGAAAAACTTCTCTCAGGCCCTTGTCCTTTAAATAGTGAGTCTCTTAAGGACTCATCTCTATTTACCCTTTCAGGCCCAAGATCAGCAAGCCACCAAACCCAGTTAACCAGGAAGATCCATTAGCTTAAAGAATTCTAACATTTAGCGAGAATTTATTTTGTGAGTTTGTGGTAGATTTTTTTGTGTGGTTTCCCAAGACAAAAAAAAAAAAAAAATCCAGAGAATTTGTAATGGATAGGCTCTTGAAACCAAGGGCATTCCTTAATTTGCTATACAGCTGTAGTACCTGTTTCATTTCAGCCTTTGCTGGTTTTCTTTTTTTTTTTTTACAGCTCAGCAAGAGGTTTATAGCTTACTGACAAAGACAGAAAGAGAAAGAAAGGAAAACAGAAAGGTGTCAGTTGTATCCCTCGGGCTCTGATAATCGTAAAAGGGCTTCCCATTTATCTGGTTCTATTTTGGATCATTGGATCAAATCCACCTTTCATGTGTTGAATTATTACAGTAGAGTTTTAAACTTTTATATGGGAGGCTCATTAGAGCTCCTATAATGTGCAAGAGGCAACTATTTCAGTGCTGTTTCAGAGGGAGGAAAATGGTTTAAAGCTCAGCAGGCCCTGGAAATGGCTCTTTCACAGGAGAATCCTGCTCTCTTTCATTGTGAGACATAGAGGGACACCAGGCTCCATGAAACTCAAGCAACCATCCAGGACTCACAACCTTTCACCGCCACAGCGTACTGCTAATCAGGGGTATCCAGCAGACGTGGAGTCCTGTGACCTGCAGACAGGCAGCCCAACAGAGCTGGCTGACCTCCTCTCACGGCCCAGGGATGTTGGGTGCCTGAATCAGGGGACATAGCACCTTCCTGAGGCAGAGTGTTGCAGCTTCTTAGGGCTCCAGCTGAGCTTACAGCTCCTTCGTGTTCCAGGAGCAGCATTTTCCATTTAGCGTCTGCATGCGCTTTAGATAAAATCCTCTTCCCCTGGAAGTACTGAGCATATTTAGGTGGACTTGACAGTGTTAGGTTAAAGGTTGGACTTGATGATCTTAAAGGTCTTTTCCAACCTAGACAACTCTATGATTCTATCTTAGGAGAACAGGAAGAAACCTGAGGGCACAGCATACCTCTGTTCTCCCACTTGGAGGATTATTCTTACACTTATCTACAAATAGGCAAACTATAAGCACAGATAAGAGAGTAATTTACCCACCTTAGCCCAGTGATTGAACTGCTGACAGAAGCCAGCCATCCTGACCTCCTGACTCTGCTCTGAAGTTATCACCACAGTTATGAACAACTCAGGCAGACTTGACAATACCAGTGGTGTGGGTGACGTCTTACAGTGAAAACAGTAAGGTATCAAATATGAGCAAAGACAAGTCACTCCATTGTAATACTAAAAAGAATTGGAATAGATAACTAATCATAAATGAGGTCTGAAAAATAAAGCACCTGATCCAACAAAAGCCAAACAGCAGGATTTGCAGCAATCTGGATAGCAACTGTAACTGTTCATAAAGATGAACAGTATCATCTGTCATCCCAACCGATATCTGAAGGGAGCCTACAGGAGAGCTGGAGAGGGAGGTGTAGTGACAGGACAAGTGGCAATGATTTAAGATTGGAAGAGGGGAGATTTAGATTAGATACCAGAAAGAAACTCTTT
>BJBW01001667.1:0-159412 GCA_004320125.1 Scolopax mira | reverse complement strand
CAGGGGGGTTGGAACTAGATGATCTTTAAGGTTCCTTCCAACTCTAACCATTCTATTATTCTATGATTCTATGACTAGATGCACGGTTATCTGTGCAAAGATCACCTGATGGACAGCCATCAGGTGTTGCATCCTCCAGCAACAAGTTTTACAGGTCGACTACCCATTTTTGTGAGGAACTGGCTTCTTGCAGTTACTTTGAATCTGGCTACCACTCATTGGACTTTGTGTTAGTTTGCTCTTATACTAGAAGAGACAGCAAACAGCCTTTTTCCCTTCCCAGGGCTACAAAGATGATTAGGAGCCTAGAACATGTCTCTTATGTGGAAAGGCTTAGGGACTTGGATCTGTTTAGTCTAGAGAAAAGAAGACTGAGGGGGTATCTGATCAACACACTTAAAGGTTGGATGTCAAGAGGATGGGGCCAGTCTTTTAAAGTGGTGCCCAGGGATAGGACAAGAGGAAATGGGCACAAACTTGAACATAAGAAGTTCCACCTAAACATGAGGAGGAACTTCTTCACTTTGAGGGTGGCAAATCATTGAAACAGACTGCCCAGAAAGGTGATGGAGACTCCATCTCTGGAGACATTCAAAACCCACCTGGACATGTTCACAAGAACATGAGAAACCTGCTCTAGGTGGACCTGCTTTGGCAGGGCGCTTGGACTACATGATCTCCAGAGGTCCCTTCCAGCCCCATATCATGTGGGGTTGTGTGATTCTGTGGTTTCTGCGACACTCTCAGGTCTTGCAGACCTCTGCCAAGCTGTACTGGTGATCTCCATCCCTTACTTTTTCTCACTCTTCTTCTCTCAACTTTTTCCAATTGCAATGTATCCTTTAAAAGATGGCAGGACCAAAACTCCACTCAGTGTATCGGCAGAAACACAGCATTTTTTTCCACAGCAGCAACGACCGTTTCAGAGCCTATCATACTATACAATTATAGGGCTGTTTTTTTCCCCATGTACATTGCTTTACATTTATCTATATTGAATTTAATTTGCCATTTTTTTTGCCCAGTCATCCAGTTGGTTACATACATATTCAACTTTTTCCTGCCAAAAATAAAAGTACCACTCCATCTAACTACTTGGGTTGCTTTTTGTCCTCTATCAAATACTTGCACATGAAGATCTTTGCAGAACTCATACATCTCCAATAACTATTTTTGTTTTGCTGAAGCAATGGCTTTTCAACAAAGAGTTTTATTCATCAAAAATATCGCATACAGCTTTTCTTGGTAATATAATAGAGTCTTCATTTGCTTTGTAGTTCTGTGACTTTAAGCCTTTCCAATGTTTTGCATATAAATTAAGCTAAAAAGGACATAGACACAGCTGGTGTAACTCAATGTGCTTTCAATGAAAGTTTCTAATTTTCTTCCCTTATTTTCTGATTTTGAATAATTTTTTTGTGCAGTGAGTGGAGCTGCATATAGAAATACTGGTGGGATGTGTGAAGTAGAAATGCTAGAGATGATCAAAGAAGTCCTTTAAGACTTTTAACTATTTTAGCATTCCCTTCTTCGTCTTCTCTGCTTTCATTTTATCCACAATCTCTTTGGTACACCTGCATCGAAATGACAGGACCCACAACTGACATAGACATGGAGGCATGACAGTTTGCACTGGCAGACTGCTTGCTGGGATACATGAACAAATCGGAGAATTCATAGCAGGAGCCTTTTCAAAATATCAAATTGGTAATTCTTCGCAGAACCCTAATTGCAAATATAAACCCAGAACATTGCACAGCACATAGGGTATTGTTTACACTATGATCCATATTAGAATAACTACTGGATAAGACATATGATTATCACACCATGTGGTGATACAATCCTGTACAGCAAAATAAACTGGTTTTATTCCTATCTAATGATCCAGAACAAGGGAGCCCTAGTAAGCAATATAACATGAGCACTGAATCAACAGCTTATTTTGAACACACAACAACATCTGCCAAACAGTGATATTGTGGAAAAATGTTGTTTTATTAAACACCTTTAGAGAATTTTAAGTAATTAATGGTCCAGTTGTTAGTGTATTCTATTTGTCAGTGGTTTTATTAGTTTGCAGAAAATATAATTGCTTTGGCAGCCTTCACTGTCATTTTCTGCTTCAGCATTTTATTATACACCCAAAAAAACCAAGACATAACTGCTTTGAAATGCTAAAGGCAGAGCTAGATGCTATTGTATCCATTAAAGAGATTACTTGACCTCTCTGTGTTTAATAACCTGCATTGCAAAGTGCTTACTATATTTAATTGGACGGAGGAGCTTAAAGGTAAGATGCATCAAAAACAGTATAATTATCGATGACATTCCCAACTACAGCTGAAACTCTCCAAGATATTATAGATGTGGTTTTATTATATTATAGTAATGCCACTCTTCTTCGGCATTTTGTTTTGCACTGTTTTCTAGGACTCATGCATTAAGACTCTAAATATATGGATTTCAGAGATGCATTTATTATGAAGATTAATAGGAAATAATTTAATATAAAGATGTGTACATGTATTCTGGGGACCAGGGACATAAATGTATTCTGAGCGAAAATACGACAGCTATTTTGTAATCCTAACAGATACATATAAAGTATTCAGTGCTCCAGTATAGATCTACCACAAATATCCTGTAGGCCAGATTTTAGGATAACCTGTGAATACTGCATTATCATTTTCCTGGGACTGAGTTAAAATTCTGGTTAACAGTTTGAACTCCGCAACAATTTCTTAAAAATGGAGAAATCGTCATATAACATGAAGGTTGTGTTTGCAGTGCAATAGACCTAGGGTAACCAGGAGACCATCATTCCACTCGCAGAATAAGTGTCCTGTTGCAAAGGCATTATCATCTCGAAAAAAAAAAAGGGCCATTCAAAAAGATGTAAGTATTGTGTGTTCACTGGTATTAACTGTATGACCTATGTTAAGGCAAATAAAAAGCAGGGAGTTCTTACCCTGCATTTCTTACAGTCTCTAAGCCAACCAGTGGGTGACAAGAAAAAGGATAGCAAAAATAATTTCTTTGTTGCTTTATATTCCTAACAAACCAGCAATGGCCTCCCTTTCTGTTATGACCAAATCAGTGAGCAGAGTAAAGGTATTTATGTGTGTAGTGCAAATGTATTGAACAGCTGCATTTTAAATAGAATAAAGTGTGTGTTTGGGATGCTGAGAAACAGTAATTGGGACAAGGAGATACAGAGGGCTAACTGAGATATTTGACATGAGGAAAGGAAAGAAATGGGAGATCTGAAAGATGATGAAGAGGAAAAAGAGGGTGCAGCACAGATGCATCAAGCTTAGAAAAAACCCTGAAAGACAGAGAGGGACTTTCCAGGTAAGCCAAGCTAAGTTCAGCTTTTTCCATTTTACCCAGGTGAAAATTTCCAAGATATCAAGTGAAATAGCTAGATGGAAGATCAGGGAATTTGTCAATTACTGAACTAAAGAGGCTGCCTGAAATCACACACTTAGGTGAGCTGCTGCAAAGACTATATAGTGAGGTATATAGTAAGGGTCAAGGAGTTTTAGAGAAAATGGGAACAGGGAAAATGAATACTGCAAAAAGAAAAACAAAAACAATGAATGTCCGAACTAGATAAAATGATCCAAAGTGTTCACTCACAGAAATTTTAACAGAAAGATTGATTGGTCTGAATAAAGAACTAATGGAAATATCTGTATGTGAAAGCACCAAGGAACTCAATATAGAAAAAAGGTCAAAATAATAGCATATATTAATAACCAAGGACGTGACTGACAGCAATAGACTGGTTAAAACTCAGGGACATGTCACTGTTCACACCAAGACCATCAGGTCTATGATCTGATAAATCCCTTGCACAATGGATTTTCAGCAGATGACTGTGTGCTGACATCAGGAAGGTGGCAATAAGGTGGCACCACAATGGGTGTGCTTTTCTTCTTCCTCCTACCTCAGCTGGAAGACCCAGTATAGCTGTGAGGAGACCCAAAATGAGGAAACCCTAACAAAACTTTGCTGTGTTTAGGCAAATATTCTGAGGCAAAAGAATCATATCATGGCTTATATAAAGAATTTTAAGAAAATCGTTTATCGTTGCTAAAAATAATATAGTGACATGATTAGGACTCAACTACTGGTGTCCCTTTTCCCTGCCACACAAAAGTGACCCTGGGCAGGCTACTCAGACATCTCTTTGCTCTTGTTGGTAGATCTGAGAGGGAGTGAAATCTATGTGGGAATGACCATGAATGTCTGAATGAATTGTTTGGAAAAAGATATCTCCTTGCCCTTTTACAAGGTCTCACAACAAGCTAATTTCCTGTTTATCTCAGATAAACCATGCCTGTGCATTTTGATCACAGTTACCAGCTTAAGAAATACAAAAATTCCCTTTTAAACAAGATAAATTTATCTGTTTAATGAGAGCATATGCACCGTAGAGCTTTTTTTAACCTTTTCATATTTTTTTTTTACATTGTCTGTAGAAATAATAAGTACTGTATTGCAAATCCATATAAAAAGAAGTGATAAAGACCTCAGCATCAATAGTACACATTTACTGGTGAAGATTTCATAATAATTTTTAACTCAATTAGGAATTAGATGTTGCTGACTAGTTTGAGCTTTACCCACGACTTGTCAAAAGTGGGCCATTTCTTAGAGAATGTTTTCATTTCTTTATACCTGAATTATACAGTAACAAAGGTTATTTAATGCACAGGATTGTAATCTTCTTACTAAAACCAAGAATATATTATCGGGATATGGGATGTATGAATGGTAGAGAGGGGAAGCTTAATATTAAGCAAGAAGGACAATAATAAGTATAAGGCTTAACTTTGATATTTATGCTTCAGAGTACAGGGGAGAGGGAAATAACAGAATGGTATTAAAATTAAGCTCAAAAGCTCTTGCCTCAAAAATTGTAATGTATTTTCTCTGTATGAATGAGAATACAGTCCTCTGCTAGTTAGCATGGCAATATTCTAAAATGCCAAGTAAACCCTAAGTACAAAAGTGCACTGAAAATACCGAGGTAACAATGTTGTTCGTGACACACACTTGTACAAATGGTCATTATTCAAAATAGTGACTGGATTGTACAGACCATGTGAAAACTGTGGACCAATTAAAAGCCACATGAGCTCCTAGACAGAGGGAACACTGTATTTGGCATTGCATGGGACTGCTCTGAAATTCATCACCTAAGGGGGAGCCACATCAACACAGCCAGGAAAAGCAGATTGGCCATTTATAAATTTGGTCTCTGCAGCCTTCGAAGAACCACATAAGTGACTCCTGCATCTGTGCTAACAGCAAGTGATCCAAGATGACAAAGGACAAAACCAAAAAATATGTATAGAAAGATACAGATACTGATATATAAGTGCATAGACATATAGATATACAGATATATAGAGATAGAGAGATATAGACATAGACATAGATATAGATCTATAGATATAGATGGATGATAGAGATAGGGACAGGGAGAGATAGAGACAGAGAAAGAGATAGGGATAGGTGATATAGATGATATAGGTGATACAGATTATATAGATAGATGATATAGCTATAGATATAGATAGATATAGATGATAGAGAGAGACAGAGAGAGAGAGTTACTTGAAAACCATTTGTCCAGACACTCAGACAACTGGCTGAAAGACAATAATCCGAGTAAAAGGCAACCCAGAAAGAAAGACAAAACACAGCACTTCACCTCTCCTGAAGATTTAGAGACCTGCTTCTCCCTGTTGACCTACCAATTGCAGACATATTGGCTTTCTGAACTGTTAGTGCATCAGATAATCTGGAGCAATTTACTTTGATGAAGCCCCTGTGTTACACCTGCGCAGACCTTTTCTGAGATCTATGACTGTGCCAAATATGGTGAACAATCAGTTCTCTAAGTGTGAAACCTTCTGAACTCACCTCACTTCAGGCAGGACCTTGGAAGATCCAAACCCTTCTTACACAAATTTGATAAAATTGCATCAGATTTGGTTCCTTTAATGAAAACTCCTTCAACACTACCTCAGCAGTCTCTACCTGTTTCGACTCTCCCTCATGTTCTCATGCCACATACCATTTCTAGCTTTGTGCTAGAAAAATACCACTTTGGTGAGACATACCACAGCCAACTAAAATTTCAGATGCTTTGAGCTGGGACCAAAAAAAAGCATGAAAAAAAATAAATAATACTTAGAGGTGGGGGAAGGCACATAAAATAGAAAATATCATGTAGGGCTACAGGACATGGGATCTAGAAAAAAACAAAGGCCAAGTTGTGTCCTCATTTCAGGTGCAATAGAGTTAATTTTCTTTTACAGAGGTTGCTGTGTTTCAGATTTGGTGTGAAAGGAATGTCAATAATGCTAAGTGTTTTTGTTGTTGCTAGGTGATGTCTGTACTCTTCAAGGAATTCTTTCAGCTTCCCACAGAAGCTTAGAAGATAGAATGGAATGGAAAACATTCCATACCATAGATGTCATGCTTAGTATATAAATGGGAGTTGTCCAGAGTGTGGGAATCTCCAATCACTGTTCAGGACAGGCTGGGCAAGCAATGCACCAGGTGGTGAGAGATAATTGTATTGTATTAATTAATCTTGTATATTCTTTTACCATTATTGTTATGATAATCATCATCATCATTGTGATTATTGTCATTATTTTCATCATTATTATCATTGTATTGTTTTTTTCCTTTTTCTGTTATTTTTCTATTAAACTTTCTTCATGTCAACCCACAAGTTTTTTCCTTTCCCCTCCTTTTCTCCCTCTCCTCCCTACTATTAAACTGAAACATTTGGATCCAGATCTGGTTTTGTGACATTTGTGGATGAAGACTTTTAGCTGACACAGCTACTGTTCTGCCCCTGAATACTCAACCCCTTGCCACATTCTTTTTTATGCACCCCAGGAGACCATTGGCCTTTTTGGCTACAAGGGCATGCTGCTGCCTCATGGTCAGCTTGCCCACCAGGATTCCCAGGACCCTCTCTGCAGAGCTGCTTTGCAGGTCAACCTCTAACCTGTCCTGGTGCATGGAGTTATTCCTCCCCAGGTGCAGGACCCTACACTTGCCCTTGTTGAACTTCATTAAGTTCCTCTCCGCCCAACTGTCCAGCCTGTCCAGATTTTGATGAATGGCGGTACAGCCTTTTGGCATGTCAGCCACTCTTACCAATTTTGTGTCATCAGCAAACTTGCTGAGGGTACAGTCTATTCTCTCATCTAAGTCACTGATGTTGAACAAGACTGGAACCAGTACTGACTCCTGGGGAACACTGCTATCTACAGGCCTCCAATTGGACTCTGTGCTTACAATCACAACTCTCTGAGTACTGCAATTTAGCCAGTTCTCAGTCCACCTTACTGTCCAATAGTATGATCTATTAATTTTCCTTATGCATTTATTCACCCTGACTGTACATAGGATTGGTGTTTGCCCAGAAATAACAGGTCTCGGCAAACAACACCTGAAGGCAAGTACAGGCAACACCAAGAATCAAAATAACAATGACAAAATGGATAGGATGGCGTCTTGCCTCCACCAACAGAAGGGTTAGAAGGCAGCTTGTAATATATAATTATTCTATTCCTCCAAACATTTACATTATCATCTCTGATAATTTTATCTTTTATTGCTTTCTTTACATATTTTCTCTACTGATACACATATAAAGTGTTGTATAGGACACCAGTGAAGCTGTTTCTTGATGCAAGTTGTGTTTGTTTCTTCAAAATCTGAGACTTTGAAGATTCACAAGAGTTTTCACTAATGTTAGCTAGACAATTCTCAGAAAATCTTCATCTTTGTCCTTTAACACCCCCTCCCACCAGTCTGCATGTCAACCGAGAAAATCTTAGAGCAAATTTTAAACAGCTGTTTCTCCTATCCATAGTATCATATGTTGCTCCTTTAGACTTTCTATGTTTCCTTCTTCCCAAAGAACACAACCAGTTTCTGTGGCACTGTGAATAAATGAGCTTGAAACAGATGTATCAGCTAATACGGTGTCAGTTAATAATAAAACAGTTTTCTCCATGCAGTATACATAGAGAGCAAACTTACATAATATGTCCATGAACTTACACTGAGCAAAATCCCTGCTTAAGACTCCCAGGTTCTGCAACCCTAATTTGGGGATCATCTTCAAGAAATCCATGCTACAGAGTGTCTATATCTGGGTCAGGCATCTAGAATTGCAGTGGAAAAGTTCCCTAGTTTCTCCCATACCTGCCCATTTTGGGGTTCATAAGTAGGAGATCTCATGGAAACAAGCAGAGTTCAAAACAGTGAAAGATGGAAAATGCCTTTTTTGTTGTTCATATCTTATCAAAAAGCAAATTTTCTCACTTTTTTCTCTCTATTTAATTCTTCATGCATGAATAGTTTCCATACTGTTGCATCTCACTAAAAGAAACCTTTAAATAATACTTTGGGGGAAAAAAAATCTCCTTGTGAAATTTTCCAATTAGTTTTTTTCTGTGCATGGTGCAAAGAAAACTAGCATGAGCAAAAAATCATTTGGTAATCTCACTCTGACTTTAGAATTTCATTCAGTCTCATTTTAATTCCTCAAAGCATAGGCTTTGTTTTGTGCAATATTCAAGCCTGTGAATCTAAATTTGATCTATGCATATTTGTATTCTTCCACAGATCCTACAGCTGTCAACATTTTTTTCCAGCTAATGCAGCATATTCTCATAGTCACCCACTAATGAAACAAATGCATTACAGCTACATTGCTAATGAGAATACATTAACAATATTACATTAACAACTTCAGCTATAATTTAAAGACAGAGATATGTTATCATAGTTAATGCATACAATTAACTATTGGAATTCCTGTTGTTTCAGGCAAACTGATCAAGTCCCAAAATAAAAAAGTTCTTCCAAAGTAATTTTGTGAATCACAGATCATATCTGGCCTGGAACAAATGCAGAGTTTCACCAGATGCATGGAAATTAGTTTCTTCAATCTATAAGAAGGGTTTTAATAAAGGACTCTAGAAGGTTGTGTAAGCAATTTCCAGCACAGCAGTGGAAATATATATTACAGCATTTGCACACTTTCTGAACTTTCTTCTCATCAATATTTGAAGAAACAAAAAAAAGAAAAAAAGGTATAAGACAATAACCATCATCCAATTGTTCTTTTTTCCTTTTTGCTATAAATGTCACCAGTGTTCCAGTGGAGTCTCAAATGACAGCACACAAAAAAAAGAAGAAAGGAAAGAAAATACTTTTTAAATGAGTTACAAAATTAATGCCTTGCTTAAACTGAAACATTTGGATCCAGATCTGGTTTTGTGACATTTGTGGATGAAGACTTTTAGCTGACACAGCTACTGTTCTGCCCCTGAATACTTATTTTACACTGTATCTTTATGTTGTTGGTAAACAAAATTTAGAAGTGTTCATATATGCTGACACACAGAATTTTTCACTTTCAAATATCTGAAGGAAGGGCAAAAAATAGTTTTTAAGTTGTCAGCCTCTTTAGTTTATGGAGAAAAGAAAGGTCTCTTCCAAAGGCCCTCTGACATCAGCCCTCTGGATTAAATGGGATTTTACTGAGAAAACACAATTCTTTCCTGAAAACATGTAAATGTTGGCAATACAACCCAGGAATATCCTATCAGATGAAAGAGGAAGGAAATGGACACTAGTACATATTGAATTATATACAATTAGTACATGGAATATAAGCCAGAATTACTTCACCCATGTCTAGTTCACACAATTCTGTCAATAACAATGACTGAACTGAACGGTACATCTGCTCATTATTTCAGTCATGCTTTATCAATGCCCCTGGCTGATAAATCATGTAGCTCTTAGTGTCACAGAACTAAAGCTATGACACCTTCCCATTGTAGGGTTTTTAGCAGCTTGGCTCTAAATGTGTGTAGTATGAACTATGTTTTCGAAATTATTTGGATAGCACCTGGCACAATTACACTCAAATCTGTGTGCTCTTTCAAAACAAGTATTAAACAAGAAGGATAATTATAATGGTAATATTCACTTGGAATGGAAAAATATCTAGCCATATCTGAGAGACAGAAAGATCTTCCCAGAGGACTAAATTCCTATTGTTCTTCCCATCTTACTCTACTTTTTTGAAAAAGAATATCTTTTCTTCTTGAAACCAACTAACAAACGTTTTTGTTTTTTGCAGTGAGTGATGTAATCTTGCTTTTGACACATACAGTACTATGAAATAGTATGATTTCATATCTCATTAAACTGAAAATATATGCCTAGCATATGTAAGAATAGCCATTTTGGAACCATAACACAGAAAAGATAAAAGTGGTAACGACAGACAAGGAGAAGACTGAGGTTTTTCAACAACTTTTTTGGCCCAGTCTTCACTGTCAACCCCTCTCCTCACACCTCCCAAGTTAAAGGACCAGGCAAAAATGGGGGCTATGAGAATGAACTGCCCACTGTAGGTGAAGACCAGGTTTGAGACCTTCCAAGGACATAAGTTCATGGGACCTGAGGAAATCCATCCACAGGTCCTGAGGGGATTGGCAGATGGAGTTGCCATTATATTTGAAAAATCATGGTGAAGTTCCTGCTGACTGGAAAAGGGGAAACATAACCCTCATTGTCAAAAAAGGAAAAAAGGAAGACCTGGGGAACTACAGGCCAGTCAGTCTCACCTCTGTGCCTGGCAAGATCATGGAGCAGATCCTCCTGGAATTGCTGCTAAGGCACACTGAAAATAAAGAGGTGATTCCTAACACCCAGCCTGGCTTCACGAAGGGGTAGTGAGGCATGACAAATTTGTGGCCTCCTACAAATGTGTTACAACATTGGCAGATAAGGGGAGAACAACAACCATCATCTACCGGGATTTATGCAAAGTGTTTGACACTGTCCTGCATGATATTCTACATGATAATCTCTCTAAACTGTAGAGATTAGGTGATCTAATCACCTAACACAGATTTGATGGATGGACCACTCAGTGGATCAAGAACTGGCTAGATGGCTGCACTCAATGGCTCAATGTCCAAGTGGAAGCCAGTGACAAGTGGCGCTCCTCCGGGATTGGTAATGGGACCGGTGCTGTTTAGCATCTTTGTTGGAGACATGGGCAGTGCGATTGAGTGCACCCTCAGCAAGTTTGCCAACGACACTGAGTTGTGTGGCACAGTCAACATGCTGGAGGGAAGGGATCCCATCCAGAGGGACCTGAATCGGCTTCAGCAGTGGGCTTGTGGGAAGTTCATAAAATTCAACACGGCCAGGAGCAAGTTTCTGCATGTGGGTCATGGCAATCCCAGGCACAAATACAGGCTGGGCAGAGAATGGATTGCCAGCAGCCCTGAGGAGAAGGACTTGGCAGTGTTGGAGGATGAGATACTCAACATGAGTTGGCAAAGTGTGCTAGCAGTCCAGAAAGCCAACCGCATCCTGGGATACATCAAAAGAAGTGTGACCAACAGGTCAAGGCAGATGATTCTGCTCTGGTGAGACCCCACTTGGAGTACTACGTCCAGATCTGGAGTCTTCAGTACAGGAAGAACATGGACTTGTTGGAACAGGTCCAGCAGAGGACCACGAAGATGATCAGAGAGCTGGAGCCCCTCTCCTGTGAAGAAAGGCTGAGAGAGTTGGAATTGTTATGCCTGGAGAAGAGAAGGCTCCTGGGAGACCTCACAGCAGCTTGCCAGTAGCTGAAGGGGGCCTACAGGAGAAATGGGGAGAGACTCTTTATCAGGGAATGTTGTGATAGGACAAGGGGTAATGGTTTTAAACTGAAAGAGGGGAGATTTAGATTAGATATTAGACAGAAATTCTTTACTGTGAAGGTGGTGTACAGGTTACCCAGAGAAGCTGTGGATGCCCCATCCCTGGAAGTGTTCAAGAACAAGCTGGATGGGACTTTGAGCAACCTGGTCTAGTGGGAGGTGTCCCTGCCCATGGCAGGGGAGTTGAAACTTGGTGATCTTTTATGTCCCCTCCAACCCAGACCATTCTATGATTCTATGAAATCTTTCATTTTTTTGAAACAAGACAGTTGTGTGACTACCACAGCACTGCTATTAACATGGTCTTGGTGGAAACACCTCAGTTATTAGGCTTGAAAACTCTACATTAATTCTTCTGGAAAAAGCTACTTCTTCATAAATCTCCTCCCTCTATATTTTTCTGGCTTGAATACCAATAAGTTCCATCAGCTAAAGTTCTTTTTGACCAAAACATAGAGATTGGGTGAGTCTATAAGTGCTGAGTATACAAATGCATTCAAGAATACTTTTTGTAACAGTCAGATTATCACACTTCACAGTGAATTTAAAAAAAGAAAAAAACATTCTGTTTGCTTATAGGTTTTAATTACTGTTTATACTAATTTAAGTTCATTTCTGCATTGTGTCTCCTGTCTTACATGCTGAAATGTGATTTTAAGGCTCTCCCTGAGATAATAATTTTTAAGTGCACTGTATGTGGATTGCATATTATAATGCAATTATTATTTTGCATTATAAAAACTATTATAATGAGGCTCTCATTGAGTTTAATTACTCAGGACTTGCATTTATAGAAACAACATCTCCTACTGTTTGTTAAAGAAACTCCTGAAGCTCCTTCGTCTCTTTAGCAGAAAAAAAAAAAACCAAAAACCAAACCAAACCTGAGCATTATCTAGATATAATCTCTGGCAGATTTGGTCTTGCTTCATCATGATAAATTAGAATTGTGGCTTGAATTCGTTAGTAAAACCAGGGACACAGGGTTTGAGTCCTTTGTTGTTCATGCAAGAGCTTTATCCATGTTAGAGAAAAACACCTGTTTTAAGTTACTGAAGGGTAACTTCAGTAGTGTACTGAAGTTACTGTAGTGTAACTGAGAGGATGATCCAATCAATTATACAAAAGGATGTACAGGAATTCTTACACCTTGGGCTAAACTTTCACTCTGATTTACATAGACTTGCACTAATTATACTTTTTTCAAAGCTATTTCCATAAAGTAAAAGGTGAGTATTTGGTCAGTGATCCCACTAGGCTACTCCAGAAATAAGTAACACTTCCAGATACTGCACCCCCAAATTAAGATAATGCCTAAGTACATTGAGTTGAAAACATCTCTTCTGGTTTAGCCCTTTAGCATACAGAGTAACTAAGTCAATCCCTGTCTTAGACCACTACTTAATAAGGTCTAGTTACATCTTGCCACTGTCCTTGACTGTATGGAAACAGGAAACGTATGGAAGCAGAAAAATGCTGTTGGGGAAATATAAGGCCCTCAAAAGTTAAAAGCATATACTTTGTGCTCTGTTCAATAGGCCAGAACAATTTCTATGACCTGGAGTACAAAGTTTCGCGCAGGCCTTTTCAATGGTTCTTATTAAATTGAGGACACAGTCAAGGTGTGGAGGTATCTTATTGTTGCTGTATGGTGTGTCTGCTCTGATCATAATCTAGCCATGATTATTTTTTATTCCCCCAGTGTCAAAAAAGTATCAGGTCCTCAACAAAGTTTCTGTTCTCATTACACTTGGGAAGATCATGCAGGCAATAGTCAGGAGTTTCAGAAGCTAATTGGTGACCGAACCCGGACTTCACACCACCTTCTTGTCTGTGCACCAGGGTAGGTTTATTTGGTGGTACAGCTTCCGGGGGTGCACTAAGAAACACAGTTTTCCCCATTCAAAGTGCAATTGCTGTTATTGTACTCATGTAAATTCATCCCTGAGCCTACACAACTCTTAAAAGCTACGCATAAGGTCAGTGATTGTGCAGCGCAAGAGGTGGTGGGTTTTAGTTAATGCAGCTGCTTTATTTGCAGTTGTCTTCTAAAATGACTGAGTGACAGCATGCATTCTGCATTTGACTGGCTTGTGTTCCACTCCCCTTCCTATTATATGTCTTCTTTCAAGCTACTACTTATTTGATTTCCTTTCAGGTACTTTCAGAGGTCCCTATTGAAAAAAAAATAGCCCTTAGCTGTGCACCACATACAGAAACCCAGCAACTAAAGAAATCTAGCAATGACAAAAAGATAACATCAAGGAACAAAAGGTTTCTATTTATGGTGTCTTAAATCTCAAGGGGAAAAGAACACATGGAGGAGCTGAGAAAAGACAGGTGGGAGGGAGAGATGTTCTTGCTGAACGATAAAAACCTCATTATTGCTCCTCACTTTTGTGTTTGCACTTCATTTTGAAGAGTAATATCCTACTATGTTGATTCTGAACTCAATTAGAAAAGAGCAAATTCCAGAATGGTATGAGGTTTTATTCAGAAAAATGGCTCAGGTAATTTAATATCCAACAGACCACAGGCCAGAGTTGAGATTGTTTGTTGTGCGAGCAAAAATAGGTCTAGACTTCCACTACATTACTATTGCTGCAAGCTAAAAAATACCCCAAAATCTCAAACTTGCACTTCCTGACTCTCAGTACTTTTACATGTAGTTTGTTCCAGCACAACAAAATATCTCTGTTTGCATGATACGTGACATTAAAAATCACAGGTTGGGATCTCTTGTCAGCAGCATCACTTTGTTAAAATCCAGCAACCTTCACCAAGTCTCATCAGGTAAGGATCTGACCCTGTCTTCTCATGGCTCACAACATGACTTTGCAGGAAATATAGTTGTAGTTCGTTGACCTTGACAGGGTGCCAGATGCTCAACCAGCCACTCTCTGACTCCCTCTCCTCAAGAAGACAGGGGGAGAAAATAAGATTAAAAGGCTTATGGGCTGAGATAAAGACAGGGAGATCACTTACCAGTGATTCCCATCATGGGAAAAACAGACTTGAATTGGGGAAGATTAATTTAATATATTGTCAAACAAAATAGAGTTAGATGATGAGAAGCAAAGACAAAATTACAACAGCACTTTCCCCATAGTCCCCCTTTTTTCCCAGGCTAAAACATTAAACATAATGCCTAGTGTTAATATTGCATGATTTCAAAATCAAATGACAGCAGTTAACTAGTGGCAATGATTTTCTCCTTCCTCCTGTGGTCAAGTACAAAATCAGGTGTTGGTAATGCTAAAATCAAAAAATTGTTTTAGTTGATAAGTAACCATAATGGTCAAGAGTATGATAGCAATGTGATACCTTTTCTCATTCAATTCAGTACTACTCTGTAGCTAATAAATAATATTTTTCATTTGGAATTATTTTGTGGAGAGGTTCAAAAAGAATTAAATCTTCATAAATTAAAGCTGTCTCCAACACTACAATTAAAGCCAAATTATTTACTATTCCAGAATAAAAAAATGTACTCACTTTAATGTTCAGTGTCACACAGTGACATTAAAGTTACTGAAAGTAATTCACTGAAAGTCATTCCAGTTTAAAATCTCTGATGTGATATTTTTTAAATAGTCAATAAATAAATTATTGTGTCCTTCTGCTGTATATAAAGTCAGACCCTATTAGTGTGTTCCAGTGGAGTTTTCAAGCACAATAAGCTGAATGAAGATCTGTGAATCACTAGCTATTTTTCGCCTAATTTATTGTGCTTTATTTAGCTGGAAGGGTATAGCCCTACTCTGAGTGCTATGGGGGAGCATAATACAAAACACCTGTGCTCATTTATCCACTGCTAAGTAACTGATTTTACATAAGAATTTTGGAGAAGCTAAAAAGAATGAAAAATCATTTTTGTTTCTATAACTAAGTTGGTGGCTAATAATATTAAAGTTGCCTTGCCTTGATTGACAGAAATAAGTAGAGGATAAAAAAATAGACATGTTCAAAGCACAGAGATTGAGAGGCCAATTAGCATTAGCAGAAAAGTGCCTTAGGGATAATTTAGGTTCCAGATGGGAATAGGATTCCAGATGGGAATCATCCTATTGCTACACTCCCTGATAACGACTCCCTCCCCATCTCTCCTGCAGGCCACCTTCAGTAAGATAAATCTTTTCCAAAAGACATTTAACCTAACTCTCGGTTGGGTTAACAGTTAGGTTAACAGCTCAGGAGCTTAACACTTAGGCTCCTCTAACAGATAAGAAAAAGAGAGGTGAGCTCCAAAGATGATTCCTAGCACAAGCTGAGTCACTTCACAGTGTGCTTAACTGTCCCTCAAGTGCTCATCTTTCTTTATGTGGGAGGCTGAATGATGAGGAAATTGATCACTTGAAGAAAGGTCTCTGTCTTGAACTCGTCTCCCGGTGCTAAGATGCACATCAGGGCCCTGAAATAATGTGGAAGTCTTGGTGTCTTACCAGTACAGAGACAAGTAGGCTGGGAGTTTAGAGCTAGGTTTAGTTCTTGGTAAGGCACTAATCTCACCTAACTTTGCTGATTAAATTGCCACAAACTCTCTGTGTAGCCAATAGAGAAATGACCCATCCAATTATCTGGTTTAGATATCTATACTGGGATGAGAAGAAATGCCCCTCTTCCTCTCCACAGAGTGAGAAGGAAGCACAAAACTGCTCCCACAGTTGTTACTATCTGCACTGGAGATGTCTGGATGAATCCTGCTTCAGGCATCACATGAGGATGGTCTGAGCAATACGATATTATAATTCTTATAAAAGATACCCAGTTGTTCTGCTGTGATATCAGAAAGATACCTGGCTCCAAGGCTGTGCGCAGATGCCAGGGATCATTAAGTGGTCCATCAACTCCACTTTTTTTCAATAAATATCCCAAAGGGATAATTTTGTTTCTAACTAGAGTGTGCTGTCAGGCCCAGGCAGAAAGGAAGGCAGGATCTGTGCTGAAGGATAAGGTTTTCCCTCAAGTCTGTCACCTGTTGTCACTTTGCATCCCATTTTAGCAATTGCTACACTTGTGTCAGTGGAACATTTTGTCTCCATGAGCATATTAATGAAAGTCATATATATAATCTTACTCTATGATTTATGAAACACTCATCTTGTAGACTGCTCAATGAAAACAGAGGAAGGAGAAGCTTTATTAATACTATTCACTACATGATTTAAGAGTATCAAAAAGTAGCTATGGGTTTCCTTCAGTGCCTCAGCCTAGTCCTGCCTTCTCAAATGATTCTGACTATAATCCCATTTTATTCTAAATAAACATTTAGCCCTCCGAACTCTCCTTTTGTTGTGAAGACATCACTTTCCTTCCTTCTCACTTTCCTTATTTCTCTGTCAGACAGGAACCTATTTGTTCTTTTCTCTTTTCCCCATCAACTATTATCAAAATGTTAATTTCTTTTTTTTTCCTATTGGAGAAAATACTGAAATCCTGTGACAGCTCTTCTTTCACTCTCATCTTGTCTGAATTGCTTTCTCCTCCAAACTTCCTTTATTCTATATCATCTTGTGTCCTAGATTTTATGGGTTGTTGGCAGTTGCCTTCATTTATATCTTTTAATCTTTCCCTGTCACTCTTTTAAGCTGCTATTTCAGGCTTATCTCAGTCACCTGTCATTCACTCCAATTCCCTGACTTCCATCCACTACCTTTTTTTTCAGTGAGGCAACTTAGACACTCATCATGTCAGTTCTCTATTTAACAAAAAAAAAAAAAATCAAACCCAAAAGAAACAGATTCACAAAGGACTACGCTCTGTTCTTCTATGTCTATACATACTAAGTGATTTAAATAGAGACAGTTGTTTTAAATGCGAGAACTGAGATCCCAGTCTCAAGTGTGCCTATTGGAGCACTTTGAAAATGGTAAAGGCAGATGAGATCAAAAGGCTGAGTGGAGAAGAATAGATAACTGGATACCCATGATCTTTTTTTTTTTTTTAAATAATCTCAGCAGATGGTGATGTTTTGCAATGCAAACACTGAAAGAAGTGGAAAACAGCTTTCTTCAGGAACAGTTTTGAAATCGAATGAAACTTCATAATCTTTCCATACTCTAACATCAGTAATAGCCAAGGTCAGATCAGAAACCCATACCATCAAACCATTTGCAAGATAAATGTATATAAAACCTAACAGGAGCATGAGTTTTATTGCATAATGAACTGAAGAGAATCTTGAATCATTTTCAGGGTTAGTGGAAGATGGTCAATTTATTACTTTGAGTGCACAACAATCAAAAGGAGATTCAGAAGACTGAATATGGATTACATTTGTTTTGTAGATGATACTCAGAAAAAGTGCCAGTATACAATTAATGTCCTAAACCCCACTGCTATCAGATGTCTGTATACGCTCTACAGAGTCTTGCATGTCAAGATAGCTGTTTTCTATGTTTACGTGCCACCCATTCCCTCCACATCTGTAGTCAATGGAAATGAACCCATGGCAATTAGCTAGAACTGATGCTTGGTTGATATGAATTCTGTAAGTCCATATAGGACTGTGCCAAGCCACTCTCTGTATTTGAAAAGAAGTCATGGCAATCAGGTGAAGTCCTGGGTGACTGGAAAAAAAGGAAACATTGCACTCATTTTTTAAAAGAATAGAAAGGAGGATCCTGGGAACTACCAAAATGTCAGCCTCACCTGTGTGCCTAGGAAGATCATGGAACAGATCCTCCTTGAAGCTATGCTAAGGCATGTGGAAGACAGGGACCTGATTTGAGACTGCCAGGGTAGCTTCACCAAGAACAAATCTTTCCTGACCAGTCTAGTGGCTTTTGACAATCGAGTGACTATATCAGTGGACAAGAGAAGAGCTATGGATGTCATCTATCTGGATTTCAGTAAGGCCTTAGACACAGTCCCCCATAACACCCTTCTCTTTAAATTGGAGACATATGGATTTGATGGATGGACTATTCAGTGGATGAGGAGTTGTCTGGACAGTCACATCCAAAGGGTAGTGGTCAGTAGGCTCAATGTCCACATGGAGATTGGTGACAAGTGGTGCCCCTTGGGTGTCCATACTGGGACCAGTACTGTTTAATATCTTCACCAGTGACACAGATTGAGGGCATCCCCAGCAAGTTTGCTGACAATTCCAAGCTGAGTGGTGTTTGACAAGCCCGAGGGATGGGATGCCATTCAGATAGACATGAACTAGCACAAGAAGTGGCCCAATGTGAAACTCATGAGGTTCAACAAGGCCAAATGCAAGGTTCTGCACACGGGTCAGGAAAATCTGTGGTATCAGTAGAGGTTGGGGGATGAAGGAATTTAGAGCAGACCTGAGGAGAAGGACTTGGCAGTGCTGGTGGATGAAAAACTGGGTGCAAGCTGACAATGTGCGCTCACAGTCCAGAAAGCCAACCGCATCCTGCGCTACATCAAAGGAAGCATGGCCAGGAGGTCAAGGGAGCTGATTCTGCTCCTCTACTTTGCTTCTGTGAGACCCCACCAGGAGTACTGTGTCCAGCTCTAGAGTCCTCAGTACAAGAAAGACCTGTTGGAGTGGGTCCAAAGGAGGGTCACAAAAATAGAATGCTGGAGCACCTCTCCTATGAGGACAGGCTAAGAGAATTGGGGTTGTTCAGCCTGGAGAAGAGAAGGCTTTAAGGCTTTGGGGAGACCTTATATCAGCCTTTCAGTACTTATACAGGTCAGTACTTATACAGGAAAGATGGGGACAGATATTTTAGCAGGGCCTGTTGTGATAGGACAAGGGGTAATGGTTTTAAACTAAAAGAGGGTAGCTCCAAACTAGATATAAGGAAGATATTTTTTAACATGAGGGTAGTGAAATATTGGAACAGGTTGCCCAGAGAAGTTGTAAGTGCCCCATCCTTGGAAATATTCAAGGTCAGGTTGGATGGGGCTCTGAGCAACCTGATCTAGTTGAAGATGTCCCTGCAAGATGTCATTGCAAGGGGGTTAGACTAGATGACCTCTAAAGATGACATTTGGGGATGACCTTCCAACCCAAACCATTCAATAGTTTTATGCTCAGAGTCCAGATTTACATAGAGAAATTCAGAGCATAGGGTGTTGCTTGTTAGGCTTTTTATTTCATTCCAAAAAGCATGGATGAAAGATGTGTGTTGTGGTGAGCAGTGGTTTGAAATCTTCTTCAATATACTGATTGTGAAAAGTTTCCAAGGGAGGAACACTCAGGGTTCAGATTTAATCCCACTGCTTTTCTTAGCTTCCTTTTGCAGATCCCTTGGAAATCATGCGTGGAGGTCACCCCTCAGCCCTGAGAAACAGCTTAAACCTCACTGTTGCATATCAGGCAAAAAGACTGGTGAAAATAAAGACACTACTTTTAAGGCTGTACAAAACCACACAGAGACAAACCTTTTCAAAAACAGGAGAGAGAAATAGACTCTGCTTTCCTACCAGCCTTCTTGAAAAAACAGCTCTGCAGTGGAAAGCAGAGAGACATCCCATTATTCCCCTGCAGCAGGCGGAATAGACAGGCAGATAGACAGCCGTTCCCTAAACAAGAAGTCATTAAAAATAAAGTTTGTTGAAAAAGGGACACAGTTGGGTTATGGCAGAGATTTAAAGGAAACTTTTCTACTTAGATTTGCTCCCTCAGAACTTAAGTTTTGTAAAAACAAGCTTTTATAGAACTGTACTGTTGGCTTTGCTTTAAAACATCTACGGAAATAGTTTGGTTTTAAACAAATAACATATTCCTCAGCACTGTTGGCAGCCTAAACTTCCTCAGACACACGGTCTGAAAACAAAGCTGATATTAAACAAAAATGTAACTAATCTCGATGTCCAAAATGAGCAAAATGAAAGAAAGGAACAAAACAAGCAGTCCACAGCCTGCAGAGTGACAAGCTGTTTAATATCTTCAGTCTGTCTGAGGTAAGAGGTTGATCTCAGTCTTAACCAAATCAGTGAAAAGATTTGCAGTGACTTTTAGGGAGCTCTGCATTAAGACTTCCATTATTATAATGACTGTTTAGCAATGATCAGTAGTTTAACAATTAATTAAGCTCATTAATCATCAAATACTCTAGGATACACCCATATTAAAAAATTTAACGTCTAGCATCCTTCTAAAAGCTTTATGGGGACTGTTGGTTTTGCCAGAGAAGTTTTATCATGTTTCTTTTTCTGACAATCAAACACACAATTCAAATATTAACCATACTTAATATTATATCCAAGTGCTTGTTCCAAACACAAGGATTTAAGAGGCTAGGCTACTCCTGAATAACATTACAGGATTCTTAATGAGTCATCTGGATTTTGGTTAACATATGTCATAATAAATAAATAAATAATTTCACCAGTCCCACCCCAAAGAGATTAGCTAATGCCTGGATCAAAAATAATGTGCAGTTTCCTTTGGTCTGCAATCTCAGTACATTTGCTGTATTTCAAATCTCAGCACATAAGATTACGATAGGAGAAATTGGGAAAGGGAGAGGGAATGAGAGAAAGAAGATATCCAGGAGCTTACAGCAAAATCAGCAATTAAGATCGTAGTGCTTAACACTGCAACGAGTACTTTAAAGTGGAAAGTAAAAAGCACAGTATACATGCTTCAACCCACCGGTGTAAGCAATGGCCTCTGCATTCTCACAAAGAGAGCAAATCCTTTAATGTCCTTCATCCATTTTCAAGTTTTCTAACAGGAAAGCGGTAACTGGCAGTGATGCCTCTCGCTTTGCTGCTGGGCTTTGCTACGGCTGTGATTGCCTGAGGCCTTTTTCCATGCTCTGTACAAAAAGGGGACATGAAACAGCTACAGAAAAGCTGCTTCTTAGCTTCTCATCTCCTTCAAGTATGTATTGAAAGCAATCTCTCCAAGAAGAAAAGGTACTTCTCCCATATTCATTGTGAGATGGAGTCTCAATAGTTTTTGAAAATAATTCCATGTTGTAGTTACTTGAAAATGTTAGTACTCACTTTCTCTTCAGTCTAATATTTCTATAGAATTATTTCCATGCACACATAGTTATATACATTCCTATATATAAAATAATGTGTAATTATAAAAGTTTTTTTATTTGTCCTTTTTTTCCTTCCCCCCCCCGCCCTTTCTTTCAGGGACAAGAGGGAGTAGCAGCAGCCTGATCTTGTGATGCAAGGGTACAGCAATAATGAATCTCATAGTCTAATGTCCCCCAGAATTGGCTCCTGGTATTATGATATCTAACTTTAAAGGCCTAGCTGAAAAGCCTTGATGCTTATGTGGTCAGTGAAGAGACAAAGGCATCTGGAAGGCATCTGAATAGGGAGGCAAAAGTACACATATCTCACTGGTCCAAATTACTCTCTGGAGTTAAGTCTTTCCACAGCTATGTAGGGAACCTCAGCTCTTAAACTAAAATGAATAACCAAAATGTTCCAACTTTAAATGTTGTGAATAACTTCCCAAACTTCAGCCCTCAAGTATCTTTCCTACTTAGGGAGAAGATCAGATAAGCCAGTTAAATGACCCCATATTTTTTCTCAGAAAAAAAATCATTTACCCTCATGAATAACCAACTGTGAGTTAATGTGTATATCATTCAGTGTATATCATATTTAGAGACTGATAAGACATATAATCCTTCCTGTAAAGGTAATTTGAAAGACTTAAACATTTAGGGGTCAATGGATCTATATTGTTTTGGGTCATTTTTGGAAAAATTATTCATATGCTCAAGGCCAGGCAACATAATTACATTTATTTAATCTACTTTCATGTCTAATAGTAAGCACAGCTACAATTCAGTGATTCATACGGAAGATCTACAATTTCTGACAAGACTAAAAGTTTGGAAGCAAATTTGTAGTCTGAGCTCATTTCTGTCTTGGTCAATCATGGAAGTTTGCATACGTAGTATTTAAATACCAAATTAGGCAAATATGTGTTTAGGGATTTTTTTAAGACCTAGTTCATTGATATATTTGAGCTATTAGCATCTACTCCGGACACACATTCATAAAGTTCATAAAATCTTTATTAACCAAACTTAGAAGCAGGGCACTTGCTCATTGCTGTAAAGCAAAAATTTCATATTAAATGTCATTTTAATATCAGATGGATTATAAAACACCCAATAATTATTTTTACATATAAAAACCACAGACTTCTTTCCAGAAAATCTCTGTTAAAACCAGAATCATGCTTATGTCCAGCAGCTGACTTAAAATTGCATTAAAAAGGGGTTATTTTTAGCATATCAGGGGAGGAAAGTATGAAATCACAGTCATGGATTAACAGCTAGACACAATGCCTGAGCTGGGTAAAAATACAAATCTCCCCGTCTTAACAGTCAAAGTCACCAACTCCTGAAATGGTTCCAAAATATCTTTCCTAGTACAGGTAAGATGCCATACACCAGACTTTGGAGATCCTCTGGGATTGGGCTGAGCAGATGAGAGCAGAGTAGCACCTCACAAACCAGGTTCCCTTATCACCATGCTGTTTGGCCAGAGCAACCCTCTCCCCACCCTTGCCCTTTTGGCAGCCTTGCTTTTTGCAGAGGCTTCAGACCTCACTTCCAGCAAATTCCGAAGTTTCAGGGACCACCTGCATGTAAGACATCCGTTGGTCTTGTCATCATCATCACCGTGCCATGTATCGCTCCCCCCACACCCTGGTACATACTGCATTGCTTTCTCACCCATATTGGAGGAGTAGATCCCTCCAACCTGTGTCCTGCAGAGGGAGCGGTTGCCCTGGGATTAGCCTGTGCTCACCAGTATCTCTGCCTCTCCTACAGAGGGAGAGAGAGAAGCTTCATGCAGCAGTTGCTAAAGGAAAAAATAACAGCGGGTCCCTTCTTGCCTTTGCTCTCTTATTGATCACATCTGGTGTAATAGGGATGAAAGCACCAGTTTGTCAAGTGTCGGGATCACTGGTCTTCACTCCTATGTGGTGTTTCTAGCCAGGTTTTCTGGAAGGAAAGAGGTCTGCGTTTTCAAAAGTAACTAGTGATATCAGGATCCTTGAACTTTGCCCAACTGACTTTAAAAGGTTTTGCTCTGAAAGTAATGTACTCCCATCCTTGGACTGTAAAGCCTGTTATTTAAGGTATCTCACACACTGAGTATGAAAAAAAGTGCAAACGCATCCAGACTCTAGTGCTTTTCCAAAAGTCAGGCTAACCATTTTAATAATTAACATCAACTTCTTTGTGTTATCCCTCAGACATGTGCCTGCTATTCTTTCCCTCTGTCACATGTAAGAGAGAAAAGTGTCAGAGCTAAAAAGAAAAGGGTGAAAACACCAAAGAAATCAATCACTAGATGTGACACTTAAATGTCTCACCTGCCAAACCTTCTGAGGGCTGCCCACTGACATTTGCTGATTGCATTTGGTCCCAGGTGCTGGAAGAATCCCTGTACTTTGATTTGCTTGTAAGGCAGCTCTCTGCTTTGCTGGTGGTCCTGTTACATGTAGTTCATGCCAGACTTGCCCTTTGGTGAATTAGAAAGCACAAAGCCTCTCCTAGTAAATACGTGCTACATAAAGGCCATGGCAGCAGGGTTCTGTGCCATTTAAAAATCAATGGCAAGGTGCCTGTTGACTTCGCTGGTGACAGGAGTTGTAGCATGTACATGAAGTTCAGGTTTGAGGTCTCAGTTTCATTCCCCATGAGTGAGAAAGATAGTAGGAATTTTTAAAATCCTAAAACCAGCTTAGATACCTCAGTGCTATCTCATGTCCCTGCAAGAAAGCCTTGTATGTTCATGGGGCTTTTTAATGTTTGTCATTAAAAGCTCATCTTCCTCAGTCTCACTGTGACACAGCTTGCTGTAGCATCTCTTTTAATCTTAGCTGAAATTACTTAAGGTGGCTAAGTTATGCAGAGCATATCCAGGATAAGAAAGCAGGAAGCCCCAACTTGGGGTGATGGGATTTGAATCTAAGAATCAGCTTCAGGCATCTCAACGTAGATCCCTACAGAAGTATCCACACTTGGTGTTAGTGGAGATCTAGTCAATACAGCCAAGGGGATCAGAAGAGAAGTTCAGTGAGCAAATTCAATCAGGACAAAATTCAATTGTCTCAATCAGCCATCTCTCACATTGCCTTTGGAAGGTCTATGCAGGTGTCTCAGACTGCAGTGGGAATGTAGACACTTCACACACAGTTGGACATGTAGATATATACATTAATATGTGAATCAGGTGTGAAATCTCACCTTGGTACAATGCATGCCTTAAACCTTTCTGAAGAAGAGAGGACCCCAAATTCCGAATTGACTCAGTCCATAGTGAACACATTTGCATTGATTGCTAGTTTTTGTGACAGCCATCCACTTCTTACCTAAGTGAAGAAGGTGAAAAAAATAGTATTTTCTAGTAGGTAATTAAAAAAAAATAAAACCCATATATATTTTCCTTTTTTTGCTGCTTTTGGACCCTGTTGAGTTACACTGGGTTGTCTGCCTACTTTGTTAGCACAAATATATAGATATATTTATATGTGACATATATACACATGCTTTAGCAAAGGTTAAAGTCACCTCAAAATTTGGAACACTGTCTTGAATGCCTAGTTAAATAAGTATTCACATCCATGATTAAACACCATTTCTATCCTCTCTGCCTGACATCAGCTGTGCTGTGACATTAGCCAGCCAGTCACTGATACTTTCCAGACACTCCCTTGCAGGCTATTTGAACAGGATTTCATTTGGTTTTCACATTATCTCGTCTGGCTTCAAGACTGTTTAAGGTGAAGAATGTGGAAACAATGTTCCCGTCTTTGAACATGATCTCTGGTGAAAGGCAGGGGGGAAAAAAATAGAGGAAAAATACACTAAAACAAGTGAGAAGGAAAGCATAAACAATGTGACAAGGCTTTTCAATACACTGCAAAGCTTTTCCTGTGTCTTTTTAAAAACAACCGCTTCCATGAGCAGCAGAAAGGTCCCACTGCTGGCTGCCTATGGATTTGTGGCCTCTGTCCCCAAAACGTCTTCACCACCACAACTTCACATCCCCATGTCCCCTGCGGTATCTTCATGAAGAGCCCAGGATGGTTGAAAGCCACTCAGTTGACACGTCAGCCAAGACATATAATAGCCCATCCTGGATCCATCTTTATTTATCAAAAGCTTTCAATGCAGGCACTGATTTAGGCCTTTTCCATCCACTCAGCATATTCACAGAACCCCCAGGAATGCAGTTATTTTGAGATTTTCACATCTCTGCCAGGTTAAGCAGATGTTGGCCAACAAAAGCCTGACAGACAGCAATCACAGAAGCCTTTTGCTCATAGGAAAGCAGAAAAGACAGGTTTCAAAGGTATTTCCCAAGTCAATGGGGACCACGTCCTATTTCACTCCTCCTGGAGGATGTATGATTTGAAAGAAGCTCACTTCTTCTGGTGAAATTATTTAGTTTACACAAAGTCTGAAACAAAAAATATGTTTGATGGTGCACTGACATCACAGGGAGAGTAAGAGCCATGTTAAAATAAATGGCCACAATACAAACGCTGAATTTACTGGGGTTTGTTTGCTAGAAATTGTACAGAAAAGGTAAACCATATTGCATGCAGGAGTTTCTGGCTTTTTCCATCGGGAAAGGCAAAGAGCAGAGACCTCCCATACCTGCACATGAATTCGGAAAGAAAAAGAGTTGCAAAATCAGAAAGCAAACAGCAACAGACAGAGAATGGAACCAGAGATAAACCCTGCTTCCCTGTTGAAGGTAGGCAAGAAGGCAAAATTCAAAGTGTAGTCAGAGTCAGTTAGGAGAAGAAATCAGTGTTAACAACCTGTATTTCTTTATTTCTTTGCTATTTGTTAGCAAAGAAGAAGAGAAAAAGCCATTTCCCTGAACACGACAGGAGTCAGGCAGCAGTAAGCAGCAGTCTGGCTCATCAGAAAGCAATTCCTGATCATGGGAAAGTTAGTTTTCTCACCAGTTGTTCCTTTATAAAGGCAGAATAGTGCCATGACCTCTGAAAAAGTTGCAAGCCCCAGCAACCACCATGAATATTCAGTGGCTCTGTGGTCATAGCGTTTGTGTTGGATGAAGAAAACTTGGGTTGGTAGCACTCTGTGGGTTCCCTCATACTGCATCTCTGAGTCTATTAACGCTTCTGGGATCTGCCTCTGCATTTTTGCCCATCGACGTAGACCTAAAATGTTCCTGTTTGAAGTTTCTCTGAAAGTCCTTTAGATAATTGCTTTAAATAATTAGTACTTTTCTATTTCTTTTTCTCTGCTTCAGATTTTTAAAAATATGATGTTACTCTACTTAACAGCTCCAGTCTTCTTCACCCAGAGGAACTCTCTCTAGGCTTTCCCAGGGACTTACATCCCTGGGCTTGGGTCTAGCTTTAAGCTATCTCTCCTGTTTTCAGACACATGCCTACGTTTGCTAAATAATGCCAAAGAGGACCTTTGCGTGTCACACACCTCAACACCTAAACAGAAGAGTTGGCAGCAGGGAGAGGCTGACAAAATGGGGTGGAAATAAAGGAAAAGGCAGGGTGAGGTAGATACTATTCACCACTTGAGTTAGAAATCTCTAAGCAAACACCATGAGTAGCTCAATTTTTTACATTTTCAGCAAGAGTAGCAATTTTACCAATTTAAGAGCTCTTTTGGTTTGTTTTTTAGCTTTTTTTTTGTTGGGACAGAAAAAGAGGGGAACTCTTGTCAAGTTTTTAATACCTTAAATTAAAGTTTCACCATCTCTTTATCTGCACTCATATGAACATGTCATGCAGTGATTTGCTTATGTCAGGTTTGGGGTAAAGCTAAAACAAGATTTTTCCAAAACAAAACAAGCAACAAAGAATTTTTGCAATTCAAACACATTTCCTTTTCTCTTTCCCTCAGACAATACATTCTCCATTGCAGCTACCCCGGATGTATTTTCACATCTAAAAAAATAATTTGCTGGGATGATAATTATTTTGTTATTTGTGAGATTTAAATACAACTTTTAAATAGAGAAGAAAAACAAATGAACTCTCAAACTCTGGAATTAGACTGCACAGCAACCCACAAAGCCATTTCAAGAAAGTGATCAGTCAACATGTTGTGAGCTTTACTACTAATGAGGTAATGGCTTTGTGAGCAGGGAATTTATTTTCAAGACTAAGCAGTCAACTGTTTGAGAGCATATCAGGGACAAGAATATATGTTGCTTCAGAGTCATTGTTATAACTCATTTTTATACAAAAAGAACCAGGCAGCGTTAAGTGGATATGACAGAGGTAAGCTGGATTAAATGGCTGTGTGCTTGTAGAGTTTTTTCACAGTTAACCAAGGTTTTCATGAGGAAGTTGGCAGTGCTGGTTGTCTCCAGGAATGTCTGGATTTGCATGGCAAGGAGGCATCTGGGCTGTACTGCAGGCAGATAAACATTGGGAAAATGCAGTTGTGTTTAGCGAATAGATTAGTTGAGTAAAGACAGATGGCAATGAATGGACTAACAGCAGTTTTTAACTTTTTGGTAATGAAGAAACTACAGATTTTTCCATTTTGGTCCCTCTGAGAGGTTTCTTCCTACACCCATGAAGATACCACAACTCCTTTTTTCTAAGTTTCTGTTCAGCACGATGTGCATCAATCAGTGCACAACAGCTGCACCCCACTGATGTCTTATTGCTGGAGTGTCTTCAGCAACAGAATTTCTGAACAGCTGGCAGAAGGTTTCCACCATCAGAGAGGCCAAGCTGGAGACTTAGGCTAGAGACTCTTTATAGTATTCTTTCATTACTCACTAAATATTTTACTGAAGTCAGGCATTTCCGTTCCAAAAAGACTGCCAAGTGAGATTAACTCTATGGAGAACAGCATTGAGCCATTTAATTGAGAAAGGCAGTTCACATAGCTCATAGACATCAGTGAAATATTCCCATTAAGAGGGGGCATCCGTACATAAGCATGGGATAAAAGAAAGCCTGGTAACACTTAAGGGTACCAATCCATACGTTATCTGCACAGTGGTTACACATTGTAAAGAAGTCAGCTGTTCTTTCCACAGGTGCAACCCCTTCACAAGACTTAGTGAGATGCTATGTGATAGGTTTTGGTAGCACAGGTGTTTACTTTGCCTCAAAGTCAACCAGCCAAGTGAACAAAAGCGTCCCATTGCCCCTTAGAGTTGGTTTTGTTATGGCTGTCTTCTCTACCTTGAGGGAGATTCCCAGTACCATGTCCTAGGCAGTGCTAAGAAAAAGGCCAGCAAGGGAGAGTCTTTACCACACAATGGCTTTAAATAGCCAATAATTGTTATCACTATTTAAAAAACAAAACAAAACACACAAAAAATAAGTAAGAATACCTATTGCAATGAACCAGAAAAGCAACATGTAAAGGAAAGTAACAACTCTGCAACAGTACCTCTAGGGAAACCCAAAGAATGGAAAGGAGTGAAAATCACCATGCCCTTGTGATGAGAAATGTGCAAAAATTCTTCTCCACTGGAGTACCATGGTCCACTGAGACAGTCATAGCAATACATATATGCATTTGAATAGACACTAACATCCTGATATTTTTAGACATAATGAAAAACAATAGTACCTTAGAGAGTCTACAAAAGAAAGAGAAACACTCTGGCTCAGCATTATCACTGAACCTGATTCACAGGATGCAAAACTGAAGGGTTTTAATAGAAACAACTAATGCACTTGTTAAAGAGTGCAAGTGCTGCAACTTGACACTGACTAATTTCTAAAATGTCTTATACATTGGTGAATACTATCATATTCTACTTTTATTATATTACAAAAAGAGACAATACAGTCTTGCATATTATTCTACTCTTCTGGTTTACTATTTCAAATCTGCACCTTGAATTGGAGTACAACACATGAGGCCATCATGATCCAGTTGTGAGATTCACCTGCCTTTCTACAATGAGATGGTCCAACCCCTGACCTACAAACTTGAATTTCTAGATGCTAAAATAATGTCATGAATGTGTGTCAGTGGAAACTGTCCCCACTGCCTGGTACCAGAAAGCAATTTTCAACATCTCATAATCTTGACATGTCACTTTGAACATATTTGGCCGTTTTTTTTCAGACTGTGCACTCTTCAAAAATACAGTCATTAAGCCAGACAACACATAGTTAATTCATACCACCTTGAAAATATGTATACCAGTTAATGACTAAAACTAAATTGAGCTGTAAGAATTTTACTGCAAATATCACCACAGAGTGGGAAGAGAGGGAAGAGGGACAACTGCTTCTAAAGAGATGCAAGGGATCCCAGTGAACATCACAGGCATCATCAAATAACAGGGAAAGTAAAAATGAAACATAGGGATTCATATTTAAAGTAATCCGCAGAAGCAGATTAGAAGAATTTCTTCTAAGTATTTCTTGAACAAAATTTTGCAGAATAAGTTGCCATGGTAACTAATAAAAATCACAGTCTATTGTTAAATTTGGCACTTAGTAACATATTAAAAATAAAAGGAAAAACCATTTTAGGTGGTCAACGTAATCTGTGATTAACAGCTGAAAAATTAAAATGCATAGGAAAATAGCTAATTGTTGTTTCAATTCATAGGTCACTTCATGTTTGGAAAAAAGTGACAAGTACAAAAGTTAAAAAAAAAAAAGATAAACTTTTGTAGAGAGATTTTTTCACTTTTCCCATGATTTTCTATAACTTTCAAAGAAATGGACTGATTTAGATTGATTTCCTGTTTCCCCCTCAAGCTGCTAAAGATCAGAGCTCTTAGAAAATCGTTAAATGTCCTTCCTAAGTTGCTCTGTGTTGAAAATAATGAAAGATCAGATCCTTTCTAACAAGGATCATATCCATCCATTCATACATATCCATCTGTTTCTACAATAGACGTTCTTATTACAAGGGAAAGAAAGACAATAAATTATGAAGAAAATAAAAGTTGGCACATTTTTAGAAAGGGTTGCTGGCCTTTAATGTGGTACAACAGGGAGCACAACAACTTTTCTTTGTTTTTAATACAGAGCTCCCAACTTCTCCATGTTTGCAATACGCATGAAACAATTCTACAAGGGTAATTTTTTAGGAAATAGCATTTAGGCATTTCCTGAAATTGTTTCCATGGCATCATAATGGAATAATGAATCTCACAAACTGAATAAAAAACCTCTTCATTATTTTCAGAGACCAATTTGAAAAGCAAGAAATAAAATAAAAGAAAAAGTATTTTATTTTTAATATACATTCATTGTCAATTATCCCTAATATAGCAAATAAATAAATTTGAATTACTGGGTTAATACCCCATCTTGAGAAACAGTCACTGCCCTTCACTTTCAAAGATGTCTGGAAACAAGCTGAGGATTTGGTTCAGGCATTTCTCTAACATAGTATGAGAAAAAAGATGAAATTATATTTATGCACATATCCAGAGTTATATCCTGAGTCATAGCTCAGGATAATTTGTCACCTGTGGAAAAAAAAATGTTGTTTGATATACACAGAGATAGAAGTGACCATTAGATGGCAGGTAGAGGGAATATAGGCTTCATAAAGTATCATGCTTTAGTAAAACTATAAATACTGCATGTCATCATCCCATCTGAAAAATTAATTTATATTGTCTTTCTGTACTATGAACTGAAAGACTGGAAGAACTTTATTAAGAGGCTTGGATGAATTTCCTGTTCAGGGTAATTTGGGGCAAGATATTCAATGATGTGAAAAACAGAATATGTTCAATCTGAGCACAATGATACATATTTTGGAAGGGTATTCTTGTGACCTCAGGAAATAATGGGTAATAATGACTAAATGATCTTAGAAAACTCAGATCAGCACGGGACGCTGAGTGTAACTCACACAGGTGAGTTACAAAGAGCCAGAAAATTGCAGGAGGGAGGGGGAGCTGTGAGAAAACTGAATACATGATGTAGGTCTTAAATAGCTAGGAACATGATAAGCACCGACCCGTACTTGTATAGAGTGAAAAGAACCTAATGCATAGACATCAAAAAGCCAAATTCAGCCAGAAGCTGAATTTTTATAACATACTATAGAAACATATCAGGAAAGATCAAGAGCCTTTGACCTGAATACTGACAGGAATGGGGAATTTGCTTTGTAAAGATATCTTTTTCTCCAGGTGTGTTCCACTTATTGGTAAAACCCCAGTCATCCTGCCTGGGAAGAACTCTGTCCCAGTCCCAAAAGTGGCAGTCTAGTCAACCCTGAGAGAAATCCAAGTACATACACCTGGAACCTGCAAAATATACTAATACCGTTAGAAGGGACCAACATACCCAACTCATACTAGTAGTGGTAGCCAATCTACTGTGCCTCAGAAATCATCAAGGGACAGAAAAAAAGGGATTTGGGCCACAAGATTATTTTTTATATGCCCAGGAACTGCTCTATTTTCTCCTATACACACTCTTCTGTATTTCTCTGAAAGCCCATCTTGTCTCTACGGCCATGTTGGGAAGAGTAGCTCAGACATCACTCCTCAAATGGACAGAAAATCTGATTTCCAGACTAAATTTATGAGCGGTGTGCAACACTTTGATCTCAAATTTCTCATTAGTTCCTCTTAACTTGAAAAGATTTTGTCTTTTTTACCATTTTTACTCCCCTGCATGCATTTATACATGAATAATCATATTCTCTTTCAGTCCTTTGATAGGCCACACAAATCTAGAAGCAATGAGACAAATTTATGCACTGAGCATTTTACATGATTAAAAAAAAAATAATGTGAGTGTCAGACAGGCTCATATGGCATCTCTATGTATTACATCAAACATGTAAGATCTATAACAAGTTGCATTTTTAATATAGTTTAGAATACTTAGTCTGCTCCTCTTCCATTTATTAGGCTTCTAATTATATGCAAAGGAAATACAACTGATGATTATCTGAATTCAAACTAAAAGCAAAACAAGACAATCTTAACAAATTAGACTGTTAGTAAATAAAATAGAAACTGGTATGTTCACCTAATTGAATATTATACTGAGCTATGAAAGCAGTTCATTAACTCCAATAAAGTTTCTCCACATAAAAATGCAATTAAGTATAGTGTCATTTTAAAGAAATTTCTTTAAACTCAATCACTAAATATATTTAAATGGCATTTATGGAAAAGAACATGACCTTTTATTAAATCATCTTAATGCATTTAACCTGAGCAGATGAGATTTTTGAGGGTAATGAAGAGGTGAAAGGAAGGTAATTACATTGTGTCAAAAAATGTATAGCAGTTTGCGTTAATGGATGAAGCCTTGTAAAATTATTTTAATATAAATATTTCCATAATTAGCCTCTTGAGAGCCTCTTTGGGCTTGGATTTCTGATCCACATCTTCTGAGTTTAGAATCAGACCAGAGTACCCAGGGAAAACAGAAAACTCAAAGTTTGGGGGTTACACTTACCACAGTCTCACCTAAAACAACACCCTCACCGCAGTACTACCTAAAAAACAGGAGGCAACCCTTCACACGGTTCCCTGTATTTCTGCTTTTCTTGGGGATGGGATACAAGGGATGATTAACTCCCCTCCTGAACAGTTCATGATTGTACTTCCTTTACTCTAAATTTATAGTGTTCCTCCACTACCTGATTTAGACAGACAAAGGGTCAAAATGTACTGCTCCCTGGTGGTCTCTGACAGCAGAAGTAGCTTCCACTTAAAACGAGCAACTTCCATTGCGTGGTGGCTGACAGAAATACAGCTGATGGAAATTGGGAACCTCCAAAAATGATTCGTGTTTAAAGCAGGTGATTTATGTAACTTACAACTTGACTTAATTACAAGGTCAACTGGGAAGAGTTCCCCTTAGCCAACTGAATGCAGAATAGGAACTCGAGCCCAAGTTGAATCTGTAAAAGGCTGCTGAAGCAGGGCTGAAGGAAAGAATTAATAACTTAAGTACCAAGTCACGCGTAGGCTTGCTGCCAGATTCACCACTCCTGCTGCCAGCAACATGACTGTCAGTAGATAATTGCTGAGACAACCTGACAGTGCAGTAAGAAAGTGAGGAGGCTGCCATATTTCACTTTCCAGCATGGCTGCAAGAAACCCGAGGGTCGCTGCTTGGCAAGCGAAACACTACAGTTAATTACTGACATTACAGAGAGAGCCTGATAGGGGCTGAACATCAGGTTTCCTCCTGTTTCAGCTGTCAGGAATGCAAAATTCTGATTTTAATGCTGGAACGTGAGCATGGAGAAGATAAAACCAGCAGCCACAGTATGGGAATGAATCCAACCCTCTTGGCAAGAACAACCAGTGAAGAAAATGCATTGGAAAGTGCTGTTCTGCTCAGAAGAGCAACTAAGTAAACATGTCAAATTCTGCCCCATGCAACCCACAGGGCAAATCCTGGACTGGCAGAAAGAAGAAAGTCCATTGTCTAAAGCCAGAGGAAGTAGGACAGCAGAACTTGCCCAGCATTTATCTGTTATCTGCCCAGTCTTGTACTGAAAAGCTGGTAGATGAAAGCCATTTCTACCATTATGGCTTCTAAGCATTGAATCAGGTATCAAAGGTTTGGGGGTTTAATATCTGATGGGAGAAAGAAATAAACACTACTCTTTCTAATCTCACCCAGCGCAGCAGAGCGGGACATGTCTGGCAAGAGACAAAACCACTCACTGCTGCTGGAGATGAGATATTGTAGGGCAATCTCCCCATCCCCACAGTGAGCGTCCTCCACACAGAGAAACTGTGGGCCAAAGAGGAAAAAGTTTAGATCTCAGCCAAATTTAGATCTAGATTAAACAGAAATATTTATCATCTTTCTTAGCATTCTCCTCACCGGTTGGTTAGCTGAATACCGAAGCTTACTAACAGCTGATAGGTGCTCCAAGAATTTCAGATTTTCCAGACATATAAGACCTCGTGTGAAAAATAATAATCAATACAGATACACAGATCTGTGTTACAAACACCTAATAGAAAAGTTAGAAAATACGTCCCACAAGCTCCTTTTAAAAGTAGTGAGGAATCACAAACCCATCATTCAAGAGTCCGTGACAAGATTCATTTTATAATTTAAGAAAAAATTAAAGCCTGTCATTTCCTTTGGTGAAGCAGTCATTTATCAAGGGCTCTTCACACTCTATAAGCTGAAGAAATGCCAACAGAATTTAATTTTTATTGAACTATCTGGTTTGCTGTCACTGTTTTTTTGCTTAAAGGAGAAAAATGGTCACCTGGTTTATAAAAATTACTATTTAGTTTAACAACTTGAAATTAGAGGCTTCAAGAATATCACAATGGAGACTTCTAGTCCAGCAAAATCAGTGAACACTCAACATCATGGTCTGAAGTTGGGGCAGGGGAGATTTAGAGTAGATATTAGGAAGAATTACTTTACTGAGAGAGTGGTCAGGCTCTGGAACAGCCTGCCTAGAGAGGTGTTGGAGTCATTATCCCTGGAGATAGACGTGGCACTTCAGGGCATGCTCTACTTCCTGAGATTGTTGGCTTGTATCTGTTTGTGGGTGTGTTTGTTTTTCGGTTTTGGGGTTTTTTTGTGGTTGGACTCAATCTCAGAGGTCCCTTCCAGCCATGAAGATTCTGAGATATTCACAGAATCACAGCATATTTTTTTCATCGCTCTTATATCTCCAGTTAGTAGCTCTGAGGCTTCCCAAAAACCCACCCCTGGTTATACCTGTATGCCTGTACAAGATCCACCGCAGCACCTACACAAAACTTTGATAAGCTGAGATAAGTATTACGAGGTAGTTGTAATTTCATCTGCATACACCCCCAGCTGAGGCAAAGCGCTGCGGTTCTGCTCACTCCAACAGAGCTGATTTTTCTAACACTGTCCAGCAACACAGCCTGTAGTATTTAGCTCAGTCAAGGTTATCACTTTGCAGCCTCACTAATGGGCCTTGCTGATCTGAGTCATGCTCCTGTTCAAACCAGCCAGTGATGCAGTTAACCTCCAGTGGTGCAGGCTCCCCTTCCACGCAAGCCACCAGAGTTCACTGAACAGCAGATGATACCCGTGGGTTGCATGGGGAAAGCTTTTTCCCAGGCTAGAGAACAGCAGCACTGTTGCAAAGAGCCTGTCCCATCATGGGAGGCAAGAGGCGAGCAGATGACTCCCAGGCTCACTTTCGTCAAGTGCTCTGCCTAAAACCAATCAGGCTCTGTGGGAATCAGAGTTGCAGTTGAGCTATGTGCATGAGAACAGCATTATAAATGCATCTGTTTTGCTGCCTCAGCATGAAGCTTGATCAGAAGATAAATATATTTGCTGAACCAAATTGTATAACCATTGTTGCTATCATGGAAAAAAAAAAACACAAAACAACACAGTGAAGCGGGACTGATAAGAAAAAAATTACCACTTTGACTACCAAAATCAGCGAGTGTAAATGTCTGCTGCTTGTGAGACTGATCCAAGAACATTTTTGCAATAGATACTTTTATGAGCATACTTCCAAGGTCATATCCTTGAGACACTGAAGGGGAGAATTCAAATGCTCTCTAGTTCTAGGTAAAGGGATGCTTTGGTTTTACAAGCTTAATGAAATTAGCACCTTCAGTTAGTATTTTATACACAATTCAGTCTTATGAACACTTCATGATCTGGCAAAGAAATTAGAAATAAAAGATTCTGTAAACAGTGTTTCTGAATTGGCAGATTTCTTGGATTCGAGTCCAAGATGTTACAGAGAAATAGGATTTAAGAGAACATAAGTGCATATGATACCAAGAACACACTATGTATAACTGTATATCTTCAAAGTGCTGTAGGGAATAGTCAAAGAGCGCATTAGTGTAATAAGGGTAAATGGATTGTATAGCCTGTATACAATCTTGTTTAGCATCTTTTCAATATCAAACTGGTGTTTATATCTGTTCCCTTTTTAATTTCCATTTAGCACTATCTCACAAGAAGAAGCAGATTAAAAATATCAGGTGATGGTGACCAAGGTGGATGGCGTAACACGGAATGTTCTGGTCAACTTAAATGCCTTTGTACATTGACAAATTCAGTCTAGAATTTGCTTTCTTCTATTGCTGAGTTGACACAGTAGTGAGAGAGAGGGAACACATCCTGACGTTTGCTATGAACTATCATGGGAAACTATCAACAGAAAACTCCAAAGAATAGAGTCCACCAGTCAAAAGCCAAAAACATTCAACTACCCCAATAGCAAAGGGCAGAGAAATTATTTGTCACTTTTTTTTACTTGCTGAGGTCCAAAAGTATTTGTAAGCATTCAAATTGTTGATAGAAATGAATGCTCATTTCTAACATGAATTTTGCATACAATATGCTGACTAGCAGAGCCATTATGCAGCACACAGTGCTAGATGGCTATGGCTTATTAACAGACAATAGCTGTGTCCAGCTGAAGGCTGCTCATGTACTGACTTGCTCCATTGCAATCAATGGGGTTTTTCCTAATCTGTTTTGGGATTCTCCTCTGATTTGCTCAGACAAGCATACACTGATACAACCACTGGCATTAAGAATGAGGTGCAGCACATACAGGTCTCATAAATGCAATAGTGACCTCAGTAGGAATGAATTTTACTTAAAATGAAGTATCACATGCAAGTAAAACTAATGTTTCTCTGCAGGAGTCTTGTTTACATGGGCATCAGAAGACAGCAACTGTTATCATTACAGAGCTAGCATTTGATGGAAGGCTGCAAGTTGGACCCCTCCTATCAATACCTGCCAAACATAGCAGGAACAAATTGTATTTTTGCAGCTGACACTTCATGCTGAAAAATAAAAATAGTATATGATCTTTTCCGCTTGTCAGTCGAGACATGTCAGCATGGGAATCTCATACAGGTGCCTTCCTAAGACAGGAAAATTAGCAGAACCACACAGGAATTTGGGCATGGTCATTCCCACCAAAGCAATTCAATGCCTTCATAATTATGGCAGAAGATTATGCAGCACAATTCCCTTGTGGACATAAGTTCTTATCTGAATTTAAGCATTACTCAAATAAATTCTTACAGACCTTTAGATTTTTAAATCTACCTAAATAATATTTCCCCTCTGTTCTAAATATTCTTCTGGCAGAGTTTTCTGTTCCAATTCACTGAGAGAGGGACAGGCTATCCGCGGTATCCTCCCATGGATGCAATCTTGCATTTTTCTGACTGATAAGGCTTTGCTTTCTGAGAAATAAGGTTTTATGTACAGGGAAGAGCAGTGGACTTTGTCCACCTGGACCTCAGCAAGGCTTTGGACACTGTCTCCCATAACATCCTCATAAGTAAGCTTAGGAATAGTGGGTTAAATGAGTGGACAGTGCAGTGGATTAAGAACTGTCTGAAAGAGAGGCCAGAGGGTTATGATCAGTAGCACAGAGTCCAGTTGGGGGCCTGTAACTAGAGGTGTTCCCCTAGAGGTCATGTCTACAGTCTAAGCTAAACAAAAGAAAAAAAGAGTTAATCCAGTGCTAAGAGCCTAAATCAAGTCAAATGAACAAAAATAAAAAACATAATAAGCTAGAAAGCTCATTAAAATAAAATAACTAAAAATAAAATTAACATTTTAAAGACAGCTAATTAAGCACTGGAACAATTTATGTTGACATGTGGTAGATTTTCCATCATTTGCATATTTCAGATCTACACAGGGTTTCTTTCCAATAAAGAACACTGTTGTTTATATAGAAGTTGTGTGTTCAATACAGGAATTACTGGGCAAGAGGTTCTGAGCTTTGTAGGGATATAGGCAGATGAAATGATTGCAGGACCTGATCTGACCCTGAAATCCATCAATTTCCATACCCAAAAAAGGCCATATGCAATTGATATACCGAGAAGTGGCACACCTGGTTGACTGCCTGGGGGCAAAAGAAAATTCCAGGTCAGAGAAGCAGAAATGCTTGCTCTGGCACAGCTACTTGTAAAAGGCCGTTTAAGATGGCACGCTGTGCTGACCACAAGTCTGCTCTCACTGGGTTTTTGGTTATGAATGGTCCAATTAACGGATCTAGATTTTTATTTCTTTTTTTTTATTATAGTTAATAAACTATATATTTAATAATATAGTTGTTATATATAATTATATGTATAATTATAATATATATAGTATTATATGTAATAATATAGTTAATAAACTATATATATAATAAACTATATAAAGAGAATATGTGCATAAACACACTCTTGTAGATACCTTTTTTTTTTTAATTTTAATATGCTTTGGTTCTTTTTACAGTGTTTGACTGTTAAGGCAAACCCATAGAAGTCAGTAATTCCCAGGGCAAAATGTATCTCTCTTGAGTTTTTGCTGCCTAACGCAGCTACTTAATTGTCAAGTTTGTTTCCAGTGAGGTGAACCAATTAAAAATATTCTTCACCTTTAATAAATTGATACCCTACTACACTCCTATTACTTTTGGAGCTGTACATCATCCCCCTATGTTGTTTTCTGTCACTGCCTCTAGCTCCCAAGAAGCACAGAGCTAAAATGAAAATGCTGAAGAGCTTCCAGCATGGAGCCGCTCTTCCATGTAATTACACCTGCTGCTAATAGCCTTCCATTACAGCCATGGCACAGGTTTTGCTAATCCATTACAAATGATTGGTTGGAATTTAAAACACCACTGCAAGCTCAAACTGTCAGATTTCAAACCCTTTTACCCTCTGTAAGTGACAATGTGGGCCACATTACAGCAGCTGTTACCTAAGGGAAGTATTGAACTTATCACTTGGACCCTTCTCAGGGTTCACCTGTGAGGCTCCTTCCTGAAAATAATGGTTCTGCCCATTTCTGGTATCGATGTGAGTTCCAAATTCAGAGACTGGGCTCTAACAAAGGGCTGGTTGCATAAATCTCGCCACTAACCAGGATTGCCTGCAGTGCTGCAGCTTGCCTGAAGAGATGAATGTAGACGTAATTGAGCTTAAAGTTTCTGATAAATCTTCTATTAAAAAAATGAGATTTCATTAAAGAAATCTCAACGAAATTCATTACCTTGAATTTTGCTCTGAGATGCTTGATTAGTTTGTTCTTATGTATCAGAGAAATCCCACAGTGAGTTCACACTAAAAGTTACAGACAACTTTTTCTGTTTTTGAAGTGCCATTTTATTGACCATTGCCCTATGCCAGACCCGCTCTATGTAGACCACTCGGTTTCACAGACATATTCACGTGTGCATTGCAGCTAATTAGCTGACAGCCTATGAGCCTCAAAAGAGGGCAAATGAAGGATTTAGCTAAATTAGCATCTATTAGATATTTTCAGAAGGATTCAGTCACGATTAAAACATAGGTGCAAAAACACAACTGTCTACATGTGAGCCAGAGTCCACACATGTCTTAAAGTGAGTGAAGCTTATACAGCCAAGCAACTCACCCAACAGTGGACCCCTACTCACTGGCACATGAAATCACCTTTGCTCCACTGTCTGTAGGGAGTTGAGCTCAATCTCGTTGCTTGCTCATAAATCTCTGCTGCCCTTTCAGATGCTCTAAAGCATCCCCTGAGACCTGCACCAGCAGCCACATAAGTATCTCCTAGCTTGCACCATATCTCATCCCCCTAGCCCTGGGCAGATGGCCTAGACACTTGAAAACATCCCAAACAGCACCAGACACCCGAGAGTAAAGCATAGAGCTGAGCCCTACATCCACCCAGATTTTAATAGCAGCACAGAGGCCTAGCTCACATGTAGACATCTGCATTTAAGGTTTTAACCTTAAACAGTCTCTGAAGCTGATAAACAGAGCAGGGGGAGCAATTACTTCTTCCTTGAACGGCATCGTAAAATTTAATAGTTAAAAATATACCAAAGCCCTCCACTAGACATCATCTGGCTTATTTTTTCTTCCCAGGAAATGTTCTCTTTACTACTCTTCCTACTCAGTATTCATTTAAGTAGCAGATAATTAACCAACTGGCAGACAAAACCAAATGAGACTGTTCAGATTCAGTTGCACATCGTGGCTCCATGATGCCAGGTGGGGACAAAAGTCCAAGACTAAGAGAAAGTTCTCCCTACGGCTCTCATTACATTGCAACTTCAATATCACTTAACAAACGCGACCCTTTTTGTACAAGATTGTAACCACGGAAAGAGTTTATTGTGCGAGTTGCACTTACACACTGCCATCTTGTGTCGCTATCGGGTCATTGGTTTTGCTGAACTTCAGAGCCCAACACGCTCCAAATAGGATCCTTTAGAGAGGATCAAAACACACCAATAAAGCAACATGCATACAGTGAGTTTCTCAGCCCACTCCTCTCCAGGGAAAGGAGAGGGAGAAGGAGTCTTCATTGCTCACATTTGCCAACTAGAATTAGCAAATGCAGGTTTAAAGGAGCCTTGTTAAACCAGGCCTTTTACAAGGGTGAGAAACCCAGCTTCAACTCTGCAAGAGCTTCAACTTCAGCTTCTTTGGGCCCCACTGATCCAAAATTCCACTCACTGTTTGCTCACAGGCAAGCCATTGGGAACAAGCTAATGAAATGACTCAATTTTTTTTTGCAGACATTTAGTGGGAAAATTGTATTGGAGCCCATATGGTAATACTTGATGCCATGTAGGAAAAGCCAGCCTGGCTCAACCCACGTCACTCCAGGCTGCAGGACAGCACTCAGGCAGCTCTAGCCTGTGGCATCAGAGGCCACAGGTTGCTGAGCTTTCTTCTCTCCCTCCGTTCTTTAACCCTCCAGGTGATTTTCATGCCCAAATGATTCCCAGGGACAGGGCAACATGACTGGTCTTAAGAAGCAAGAGGCAGTGTGGCCATCCCTGACTTTTCCCACCGCTTTGCTACAAAACACAATGCTGGGAGAGGGGAAATCATGGACAGGCTGGATAAATTCATCGGTGCTTTGGCAGTTGAGAAACTTTGACCTGTGACAAAATAAATTGTATTTCAGGGCTGGTGATGGGGATTATGGGGATCCTGAATTTTCTGAGGGGGGTGGTGTGTGTAGTTGTTCATAGTCTGATGCTGCCTACCAGAAGAGTGAAAACTAGAGAGTGTAGAGGGGCATCCATTAGGTACATTTCTTAATTGAGAGCCAGATCTGCACAGCACCTAATTTGGGCTCCTATTCTGAATAGCTCTCAAAGAAGCAGTCTTCTTCCACAAGCAGCAGAGAGGAGCCAGGGCTCCCAGAGAGCTGTGCAAGTGTGAATATCCTTCCATAGTCTGTGTTTGAGGACCAGGGCATTCATACCCCAAAGTTCTCCCCTGTGGTCTGTAACATCATTACTTACCGCAACAGTGGAAACCAAATGAAATATCTTTACCAGTCCACTTCATAGAAGACACTTTAACTGAACACCAAAAGCCAAGGCCAAGTCACAGACATGGCTGAACAAGGAGCTTGTCAACTTTGAGTTGATGAGGCAATTTTAGATTTTATTTTTTAAAGCAAAATTTTATTATCTTTGGCACTTTGTAATTCAACCTTTATCAGCAGGGAGTTCCTTGGCACAAGGCAGCACCCATCTGTTCAGGGGAAATATCAATAAACCAAAGCATAACAGGAGACAGGTGGAGTTATAAGCGGGAGACCTTACGGGAGGCCCACACAGATGAAGTTATTCTACTACGCTGAAACAGTATGATCTTCTCTTGCTGCCCCCAGCTATCACAGCCATGATCTCTCTACCCAGTCTGCTAGCTCTCCTATCTGTCCTTGAGATCCCCAAGAGGAAGGAGCAGCATATGCAGTTTTGGCACCCTCCTCCTCCAGGAGCACTGCGGCTCCTCCTGGTGCCTCATATAAGCTCAAACTCAGAGCCCCACAAGCCCTCCTGCACCTCCCACCTGTCCTCTTCCTTGGTTTCATCAACAAAATGCTCTCCCAAACTCCTCTGATCCATATCCCTCATTTTCTTTGCTGCTTCCAAGGATGCAGACACAGAAAGCTCCACAATTGGGCATGAAAGGGTTTGGGGAAGCCACTGACCAAAGCAATTTGGAAGCCAGTGCTGAAAAACACATAGTGCACATTCCAGCTGCACTCCTCCTTTTCAGAAGGAAGAGAAGCTAACCCAAAACATATTCAGCATCTCATTTCTAGCCACAGAAGAGAAGTTCTGGGAAACTTCCATCTCTTCCAATTGTCATGCTTCAGGGATGAGCAGAGTGGACAAAGAATCAGACTCAGCACTTGCTTTAAATGCTGAAGGGAAAGAGCATGAGGAGCTTGATGGGAGAACTATATATACAAAATTTGACATCTACTGTAAAGAAAAAGAGAAAAGCAAGAACCATTGTTCTTGCACATATTTAGGTAGACATCTTAATCCTTTCATAAAAAAATATTTTCCCAAGGTGAAATTCAAACAATTTTATCTTTCAACAAATCATCTTAGACACACTTAGCTGGACAGAAAGAAAAAAACCTCCAAACTTCTAATAAATGCAACATCAGAAGTTTTATTTACAAATATACTGTAATTCAACAACCATTCTCCACTCAGTTTGTGGAGGAAAAAGTGATAGTGACATTTTCCAAATGGGAAAAGAGAACTCTTCCCCTTAAATGGATTCCACAGAATATTATGCCAACACCACTGAGCAAACAGATTATTCTTTGTATTTAAGTTTCAAAAAAGCAGATAATTTTAGAAACCAGCATATGGAAAGCAAACACATTTGTGTGCATTTAAATGCAGCTTCATAATTAACCTAGAGAATTCACTTTCAGTATATGTCAAAAATAAAGACAGCAATTGCAAATATATATTTATATTAGCTATTTCTCTAATGCTCATTTCAAGAGCTTAGAAACAAAATACCCTCTTCATATACCATTGGAAAGTCAACTAGTTGATTATAAGCCTCAAAAATATTTTGAAGTTATTACTGAAAATATACTTATTCTCCCTTGTGCTCTCAGTACTTGAAGCTGAAAAAGTGAAAGCGTTTTCCCCAGATATTTCCTTACTGCAATTACTTTCTTATAAATAAAAATAGTTATATGAAGAATACAATGCATTACTATGAAGACTAGACAAGCAAGAGTTACTCTTAGAAAAAACACACACATACACACAATATATATATTTATAGATCTACATCAGCAGCAATCACCTCTTCTTTTATCTGCAACAGTGGTTTCATATCTTCATTTGCTTCACATGGAGGTTGGTTGTCCAGCTGTTAGAGAGAGACAGAAAACATTTTAAAGTCTAGCCACTGAAGAATCTTAGTGATAAAAATTAAAATTTCCAAGTTAAAAATAGTAAGATAATGATATTTCCAATACCTATTAAAAATGGTAACACAAACCACGGTATACATTCTGAATCTACCAATGCAAATTTAAAGAACAATAAAAATTTGAGTTTAATTCAATTATAGCACTGCAAGTATTTCAGGCCAAGTAATATTCCACATAACATGCACCTTACCAAGTTTTTAAGAATTATTTTTAGTATTAGCATAGAGACAGGCTGAGAGTTTTTCTAAACTTACCTTTCAATAATGCAATTAGTATTTGCTAAATAACTGTAACAATATTAAAAAAGAACTTTTGTATCCTCTGTCTCCATGTATTTGCGGGCATCTGTCAATTCAATGGTGTTTTGCTACAACGTTCAGAGTTTAAACCACAAAATTAAAATTAAAATGTGCAAAAATATCATACCATAAAATTACACAGTGAATATTAATAATCTTACAGTTTATCAAACCTTTTAGCCATTATATTCTTGTTCCAAACTAACGAATAATTAGCCAGGCTGATGTCAAATGCCAACTGCAAGCAAAGTAATCTACATTGCAGACCAGTGCTGTGCTGTCAATATATCTTCATTGCAGTAATCACATAGACAGTTTTTGTATCATTCAAGTAGCTAATCTGAATTACTAATCACTAATTTAAATGCTTTACTCTGTACCTACAAGTTCTTACAATTCCCAATTCACACTCATCTCATACAATTATGTTTTGAGGTACCCACTGGCCCAAGAAGATGCAGTCTGAAGGGAAGGGAATAGAAACGTTTCTCACAGATTAACTCTGCTTCTGAAAAGCACTGCTGTGACTTTATGGGCTATAATGTCAAAGAAAGAATAACAAGCAATTTATCTATGATAAACTTTTTGCTTACTTCCATCACCAAATTCCTGGATATTGTTCTTGCCAGGAAATAACAAAAAAACAATATTTTTTTTTCAGTACTGAACTTAACACAACTCATCCAGCAATTTTGTCTGCTAAAAGAAAAGATAAAGCAGAAATAACACAAGCAGGCTCCAAATTGAATCTCCCATACGTTTGGGTGCTTCAAATAGAAACATGGTCACTTTGGCATCAAGCAGGAGGTAAATTCTCTGAACATTGACTCCGAGATATATGACCCAGTGTTCTAGGTCACCTCCAGATGGAAGGGGATGATTCCATGATTTTCTTCCTCCTTCCACTGATCACAAAGGCACCCTTACATGTAACATTAGCCTCTGTGTATGCATGGTTAGCATCAAGAGGAGGTGTGGGGTTTTGTGGTTTTAAGCTTGGGCACTGCACAATCACTTCTGTGCTGTGTAGGCAGCTCTTCCTCTTCCTGGAAGCCAAAAAAGGAGTCTGGAAACAGCATCAGATGCAGAGCTTCTCTTTTTCCTGAGCTAGCCTTCTAGCCAGCAGATGCCCAAGATGCGCTCAAGTGTTGTAGCATGAGTATCCTGTTCCCTTCACTGCCTTCTGGTCCACCATGAGAAAAATGTGCCGGGTTCATAAAGAAACATGGACATCTTTCCCAGGAAGTAATTCAGAAATGCTTTCCCTTAGCTGAACTTTATCATTCCAGAGAATTCCACATTTGTTACATAAAAATAGATCCATATAAAACTCCAAGACTTGTCAAAATTAGGAGATCGTCTACCATCATCTATGACAGCAGAAAAAACAACTCAACACCATTATTCAAAGCCTTAACATCATGCTCCAGTAAATCAGAATTCTGCAAACCATAATAAAGGAAAAAAATTATATACTGCACCTTTTAATTAAGATCTGTAAGTAAATCAATTCCTCCTGAACTTGTACCTAAATGAATAACCAATCACAGACCTATAATTCAAATAATAATAGCATCGCAAAAAGAAACCAGCATTTTTGCCACCTGCACAGGATAAACTAATAGCTTTCCAGGTATGAGTTAGGACTGAATTAAATACATATTCAGAATACTATTTTTTAAAAAATTTAGACAATTTTTCAAAAAGACTTCTCTCTTATCAAGACAAGCCTGTTCAGCAACTGAAAACTCCTTGACACCACTTTCTCAGATCTATGCAGAAAGCAGGGTGACTACACCGCATTTTCTGCTTGATGCTGCTTAATAACAAGGTGGCAAAGTCAGCTACCAGCAAGTTAGAAGTTAGGAATGACTACTCTTAAAAAAAAAAAAAAAAAAAAAAAAAGAGAGGAACTGGCAATAAGACCTTACTGAACCTATTCTCTAAGACATCAACTTAAAGGTAAATGTGAAAGCCATGGAGTGTCTCAGCCGTGCAAACACTTGAGGTTCTACAAGACAAAGAAGAACTATGGTCATGCACACTGCAGCTGTATTGCCTTACTTTTAAATCTGACATAGCAGTCGTTGCAGAAGAGTTTGTTGTTTCGGATCCGAACTTCTGCTCCAGAGCGGGATCCCCCAAGGTCGCATCCGCAGGCAACACACTGTACGACAGATGAACAATTAGCAACTCCTCAGGAAATATTAAGAAACGAAAATGCTGTTTTCGTTTCAGGAAATATTAAGAAACGAAAAAGCCTGGATTAACCTCAACAAGGCTTGAACCATAAACCCACAATCACTAGAAGCAAATGTGTAATGATTAGTAGATCAAAAACACAACCAACCCTGAAAAAGTATTTTAAGGCGATGACTGGACAATGAATAGCAGAGATACACCAACTAAGCAAACATAGAGCAGACTTTTTTAGAGATTAGTTAATTAAATCTAATTTGAAATTCAGTTTCTCTGAAAATTAAAACTGGCTCGACATGAAAAAAAAAAAAAATTTGTTCTCTAGACGGCAACAGCAATTTTGGCACAGAGCACCTGGGTGTGCTACTTGCAGATTTCCATATGGCACTATATGCTGCCGGCGCCCTCAGCCCTTTGGCACCCAAAGCAGCAAATACTCAGGCACCCCTTATTTCCTGGGTTTGCATCACAGGAACAAGCTCTTATTTGGAGAGAAGGAGCCAATTTTTTTTTTTTTTTTTTTTTTTAATAAGCACATGAATAAAGGGCTTGAAAGCATTCATGCTGACTTTGAGCTACTTGAGTATGGGTGGCTGAACGTATCTTTGCTGTGAATGTCAACCAATTCTGGAAGGACTGTAAACCAAAGTGTAACACTCCTTATTGAATTTATGAGGCCAAGTACTCAGCTGTCTACAGAAGGACAGATAGCTTGCCTGTTTAAATGAGTAATAAATCTTTTGGATAGCAGTCTGTTCAACAGCTCATTAATCTCCAGAAATTTGAAAAACACGATTTCATGCTTTCTTATGTAGGTTAGGACCTACAGCCTACAGGGTGGACTCCCTCGCAGGGAATACATGTTCTACAGAAAGGGAATGATGACCAACCCCACTGGATTACTCCATTCCCCATGGATTACTCCAGACCCTCCTGCTCAGGGGGGCAGGACCAGGAAAAGCTCTGAGTGAATCCCATGTAATACTCTAGTTTACACATTCGAGCTGGGCAGAGAGGGCAAGAGAGGGTTCTGTTCTGAATCAGACACAGAAGTCTGTTTCTTAAAGACATGGAAGAAGCAGGGTCCAACAGAACCTCCAGATTAGTCTAACTACTCATCAAGTCCCTAGGGCTGGGGAGTGTTTTCACATCTTTGCAGGCAAGCATTTATTCTTTCAGGTCTACATATCCCCAAGCTGACTGGAAATCATGTAAAACTATGTCCTGATCCTGAGTGTGAGCTAATATACCAAACTAGCTTCTGACCAGGGCTGATTAGCACCACTATACCTAGCTTCTGACCAGGGTTTCTTTGCACTAACCACAGCTTCTGGTTTTGTGCTGAGTTTTATCCTGCCAGTTTGAACACTGCCAACATGCCTTTGCCTGGAAAACACCACATGAACACTGTCTGCCAGGATTAGCTTAGAAGTGATGGTTTGCTTCAAAACACTCAATTGCGTGGGTCCAGGCTGAGATTTTATTTGTTTTTTAAGGACAGGATTTCTCTGGGAGAGGTGGCTCAACACCTTCTGATTTTTTTTTATTTTTTTTTTTTTTGTCTATTTGAAGAGGGAAAAAACTTTGATCTCACAGTCAACATGTCCATTTTACTTGTCAGAGTCCTACTTGTCAGCTCTGGCATTTATGAAACAGTCCCAGAGTTGAATGCTAAATGCCTGCAGATAGGACTGCCCTGTGGAAATATGCATGCACCACGCTGTCAAGAATAGAAGGCAAAGCAGTGATTAGTAGAGCCCCAGTGAGCATAACACTGAGTAGCCATGCGTGCTCCTGATTAGTTCCTTTTCCTTCACGATGTGACTCCCAGCTCTCACCTTAAAGCAATGTAAATGATAACAAAGACCAAGAGACTCAATGATCATGGCTGCTCCTTTGCCCAGAACGTTATTACAGTATGAACAGATTTTCTTCCCACTGACTGACCTAGATACAGAATGAAAATCCTTAAAACCAGCTTGAAAAGGTTTAAAAGACAAAGAAAAGTTATCAAAAACTTTTTGAGATTAAAAATAAAAGCATACCGGTAAGAAGTGGACTATTAGGCTGCTTGGGGAAAATAAACTGAAAATTAGAATTATTTACAGTGGATCTGAAAGCTAGGGAAAGCTGAGGGGTTATAATTTAGATCAAAGTCACATAGGAACAAATGAAGAAATCCTGTCACATCCTTGGGAGACATTTCATTGTATAAAATACCTTTGACAAATAAACATGAAAAGTATATTGTTAAGTTTGGAGAGTAAGAACACAGGTTATTTTCTCCTGCCTTACTTCTTATTTGCAGGGAATTATCCTGAGGGCTAAGTTTTAGCAAGCAGCCCCGCCAAGTCTTACCATCTGCACCTTGTTAGATAACAGAAGGCTAGTCATAGACATACAATATTATGTTAACTCTTAGAACATATGCCACACAGAGGTCATTTTCAATAGATCTACCAAGATGTTCGCAAATGGGAGTGAGAACAAGATAAGCAAACATAGTTAAGAAGTTAATTTCCTTATATTACAAGGAATGTAGGAGCCTACCTTTTTTTTTTTTAAAAAAAGTGCCAACTTATCACAAAGTACCTGAGAGTGTAAGAGCTAGTGAAGCATTGTTCACACTGTCATATACAATAAATGTAATTGTGCAGGGATGATTCTTTATGCTCTTATCTCAAGGTATTTTTAAAGTTTCAAGTACAAAAACAGCAGAGTTATCTACCCTACCAGAACTGAATTCCAGTTTTGTTTCAAAATATGTTGCAATTCTTGCTTTCTCCTCCTAGAGTAAAACCAACATCCTACTCTGTAATTCTCCAGGGTCATGGGTTATGAGCATTCCTGAGTGCTCCTTGAGAAGATATTGAGCACATGCCAGGAAGCGGGGGGAGAAGAGACCAAGAAGTAGGCCATAAAGCGTGGGTTTGGGGAATCTTTTGTTAAAACAAACATAAGAAACTAAATGTCAGAAATGCCATCTGGCGTAGGATTTTACTAATCATTTTTGTAACCAACATACAGCTTGGAGACTGGCGATTTATTATTCCAGTTCCTTTGTTTTTCTAACCGATGTCAAAGCAGTGATGACAAATCTGAGGAATTTTCTGAGTGACTGGAGCAGGGAGGTAATACCAGCCCATATTTCCACCACCCCATCCAGCCAGAAAATTCCGGGTACTTTTCAGACTTGTTAATCAATGTTATGGGCCAGAACACTGCTGTAGACCACCATATACACAAAGCTCACTCTTCAGTGCGGTCCAGCATTTAGATCTCCCCAGTGGAAGGGCACCAGCTCACCTGCTGCGTGTCTGGGACCCTGCCTGGGAAGTAGAGAGGGGAGACTGAGCCCGGGGGGCTGCCTGGGACACGGAGGGGGCTCTCGCAGAGGTGGCCGCAGGAGGTGCTTTGCTGGAAGAAGGAGTGCACATGTAGGCTCGGTTTGAAGTGGACACCGGGCGGCTGAAATCTTGACTAGAAGACAGGGATGTAGAGGAGGCAGACTGGCTCAGCCATGTATGGTGCCTCCATGAGCTCGTTCTTGAAGAATCAAGGTTGTCCAAAGACTCTCCTCTACAATAAAGGTACACATACAAATATAAATGGTAGTACAACTGAAACAGAGGAGCTACTGTGCTGGTTTGGGTTTTTTTTTTTTTTAAAAAAAATGAAAACATTATCCTAGCATTTTTGAGACTTATCAGCACGAATGTTTGTTTGATCACCCTGAGCAATATTCTTCGCATACTGATTTAAAATGTTTGAGCCACAAATGATCCTTTGTGTCCAGTCCTTGTCTCATGGGAAAAAAGCAGGCGAGGCAGAAGAGAGCACTTAACCACCAGAGAATAAAGGCAAAACACTCTTCACTCCAGCCTTATCAGGGTGAACCATATCAAAATCCAGCAACCGACCTCAGATACCAGCTTTGTTTATGTTTTCTCCAAGGGATACAAGATCGAAGTAGCAATCCACCCAGACTGGATAGCATCGTCTAGGTACAAGGTGTTGGCCCAATAGCCAAACATTCTCCTGACTGATAACTTGGCTGTTTCCTAAGTGACAAATCCAACATTCATACAGTACTCAAAGCAAGAAACCCTTCAAACTTTGACATACTTCTAAGCAAAAAGGTACATTACTCAGCCCTAATAATCAATTTTCACAATAAATTGTGACGCTGAAATTCTTAGCCATGTCTGTCAATGACAAGGCACAGTTATTGATTTCCACTGCTGCTAGACCAACCAAGAAATAAACAGAAGTTATTTACAGGTCACATCCATATTCTTTATTTGCAAAAAAGCATTTAATCCCAGCTGCAAGACCACTACTTTCTTCTGTCTGTGCTGCTCTTCAGCTTACCTTAGAACATTTCACAGACTGGATTTGTTTCTCTGCTCTGTAAGCCAAGCTGAATTTTAGAATGACCAAACAAAAATATTTGATGAAGACAAAGTTAATTTTTAACACAATTCCTACCTCCTCATACTATTGCTGTACAGACTAATAGGCTCCTTATGTATACTGGAACTGCGCTGCCTAATCCAGCTGCTGTCCGTGTGTAGAGATGTTTTCTTCCTCATTTCCTGAAGGATTTGCTGTCTCTCCAACTCTGCTGCAGAGAGGTTCTGCTCCTTCTGAGATTTCTTCTGTGGCTCACCCATGTTCCAGGACCTCTCGGAATACTTGCTCTGAGTACCTATTCAGACAGCATGTGAAAACTTAAGATTCACCTTAAGGCACAAAAGCAGTTATCACGCATCCAGTACTCTGGCTGTAACTCCAAAAGCAGTCATTCATCACCACTTCTACAAGTTTCTCCAGGTTGTTTTTGCAGCAGGGTGACAGTATCAAACTGGGCAATACATCATTATTAATACAGTTTTTTTCATTCATTTTTCCATTAATGTGGCCTTTGACATTATATTTAACTGAAATACAAGTAGCTGCTTCCCTTCACTTCCCAAGTGCAAGTGAATCCATATTTAGGTGTGTGCATATATGTACACACATACCTGCATTTTTAATAGGGCACAATCTCTTTTAGTGCCACAATTTGGACTCTTCTTCTAATACAAACTGAAGCATGTATGGAATATATAATTGAATGGTGGGACACCTCCTTTCTCTTTAGGATTTCATATTCTCTTGTCCCTGTTTTCAAGAATTCTTTCCTTATTCAAGGCACTAAACACATTACTTTATATGAATATATTGGAGGCGACGAGTGAGAGTTGGGGCAGGGGGGAAGACAGAGAAAGAGTGCACAACCTTATGGCCTTTGAAATTTTAGAAGGGGAAATAAACAAGCCATTGTTCTCCAATATATGTTGACATGTTAGAAAGCAACAACTTCCCCTTTATTTCTTAGATCCAGTAACTACTATTTACAGTAAGATTAATTAAGAAAATTACTCAGTAATAAGTCATCCACTTGAAACATCAATCCCTTTAAATTCTGCCCTGACTAGATTTGCTCTTTGTTTTATTGCTATAGATTACCATTATAAAATATTGTGGAAGTTTACTCGTTTATTAGTTTCAATGACCAAGCATTAATGTGTGAAAGCAGTGTTGTCGATCTGCAATATTTCTAATAATCTAATACACCATTTACATTTCTATGATTACTTTGGATTACTCTTTATAATCATATTTTAGACACAGGAATAGTTTGGGGGCGTTTTACACTGTAACATATTCGTAAAACTGGTTGGTTTGTTTGACACGCATTCCTCTAAAAATGCTGTAATGTAACTGAAAAGAAAGGCAGCCATGGAGTCCAGGAGATAAGCCACTGTGACAGTATTGAGAACTGACTTCAGGCTGTGCTATTCCTACACTAACAGAAGTTCAAAAGAGCAAACAGCTGTATTAAATACGTTAGCATCTTGGTATGTGCAGCTTTTTTTACTGACAGAGTCAACATGTCAATAGCACATGTATCTTCAAGGATATACCTACATGATTGGTTTAATCTCATATAAGTATCAGTTGTCTAAAATTTTAGCATCTGGGATTTGTTTGTAATCAATGCTATGGCACTTCAAGAGCAGTTAATCATATTTGTCCTAAGATTATATGTTCCTGTACTAATTTCCTCTCACTGTTAAAACTTAAATTGTGGCATGGTATGAAGTTGAACTACGATGCAGCTATCAAAAAGAACTTTAACAACTAATTTTCTTAGGATGACTACATTTGCAACACCTTCTTCTAAAAAAAAGAAAAAAGAAAACATTTTAAAAATAAGGGAAATTAAACAGTACTTACCATTTCTGATTGTGTTGAATTCATTCAGTTCTGAAGTTGACTTGGACTTATTCCTAAGGATATAGAAAATATTAATTTCTCTGTCTTAACCAGGAGACCTCATCACAGACAAAGATCTTATCATTGCAAACCAGAGATACACAGCCCTTTTTTTCCACCATCCCTCCCATCAACAACTTGTGCTGTACTTGAAACAAGAGGCAAAACCACCCAAACAAAGATCAACAGGATAACATCCTGTTGATATCAATATTTAGAAGTTAATAGGCAATCACTGATGAAAATTTAAAATTGTGTATTGAAAATTCCCAGTGCTTCAGGTATAAGGAACTGAGCATTGTATTTGCTCCAAAAAAAACTATGCTAAAACCGAAGTCCTTCCCTGTGTAATCTTTATGAAGATTACAGTCAGACAGTCAAAGAAGTGACAACTTTCAAAGCAGGTTTATAGATGATTTAACCTTATAAGAAATTTACATCATACTTCAGCCCTGTTACTAGACAACAAGCAAAACACCACCTCAAAATGCAGATTGTTCTCGAAAAATTTATTACTCACAGATTATACCCGGCAGCATAATTTTTAAATTAATTCCAGCCAAGAAATGTCATTTAATATACAGGAAGACAAATGGCAAAAAGCTGGGTTTCTGACAGTAAAAAGTAGGAGCTTCAGCAACACCTCTGTGCTGTATTATTAAGCTCAAGTAATACAGCCAGTTCCTTAGTTTAAAGTAGTTTGGAAAAGAACAGAAAATCTTTTGCTGGGTCACAGCTCAAAGCTGCTACATTAGTATGTTTTCAGGTACAGCATTGGCTGCATAACAGCATTTTGAGGGAGCCTTGTCCTTTCTCTGTAAATAAACAATGCATAAAGTGCATCACATTCCTTGCTCCCCCAAATTCTGATTGTCTGTCCTACGGTGCAGACCTATTTTATTGTATGTATGTTTGAGAGGATGCAACAATTTCACAGTTTGTAGTAAAACGGAGCTCCAAAGAGCAGGTCAGCCTTGCCTGGGATGCTTTTAACATCTGAGTGACCTCCTCACACATATAGTCAAGAAGTCACTATTTAGTGCAGGCACCTTCGGAAGTTGGATTTAGATCTTCCATTAGCTGTACCCTGCAAGTTGCAGGGTAATATAATTCAGTTTCTTTATATAAGAAAAGGTATGCTCATGCCAACTATAAGATCTGATTGAATATGCAACAGAAGTGATCTTGCAGAACTACTGGGGGATGCCATCCAAGAGAAAGACTTGATCCAAACATTCTGGATTTGGGTTACTTCAGCAGTTTTTAACCATAGGCCAGTTATTAAAAGGGAGAAGAAAAAGGTGTCTATTCAAAGAGCCCAAATCTGCAGTGGATATATTCTATTGAAACAGACACAAAAAACCAATCCAAGCAAACAACAATAAAACTCCCAAACCAAGCAAACTCAAATAGAAAATAGCCAACGTAAGAGAGAGTGAGTTAACAAGCGACACATCTACTATCTTCCTGATAAATTCACTGCTGCTGCCTCTCATTTCCCTCCTTGTTTACTCTCTCCTAAATTGCACAATCCTCATTGGGATGACTGCACCTTAGTTTGTAGAGCACATTATGACACAATCACAATACTATCTGAAATTGTTTTCCAGCCAGATAAGTCTAGTACCACCCACATATTTACTTCCTTATAGTTCTGCTTCTCCCAGTAAAATCCTATTGACTGACTAACTGTCCTTTACAGCACCAAGTAAGAGTTTGCCAAAAAGTTTGACTGCTTGTTTTCTCAAGATGAAGGTATGTCTTAAAAACTGCAAAACACAGCAGCAATATAATGCATACGCTTAGCTGCCATGGCTAAAGTTCATTGACAGCTTCCAAGCTGTCTGATGCAGAAATGGTGATGTTACAGTCTATGCTGAGATTCGGTATCACACACACCTGTCAGCAAATGACTGGTCAGGTTGCTCCTCAAAGGTTTTAGAGGCTTCGTAACGTTCATAATGCCTATTAAAAAAAAAACACAAAACATTATGTTCATATAAAGACACACATAGACATAAATATTTCCTACTAAAAATAATCAAAACAGACTAAAAAAAAAAGGGAACCCCCTCATCCCACCCAACAGTTAAAGTTCTAAGGAGGCTTAATTTTAGTCAGAAATACAACTAACAAAATAAAGCAGAAACAGAAAGGTTGTTTTAAATGTTCTAAAACCTGCCTAAAATTACATTTTTGTAAGTGACAAGGAATCTAAGCCTGAGCATACCAAAATGGTTAATATTTATTGCTGAATATGTTTCAGACTACCTGTCGATTCCATTTCTTATTACCTGTCAATGAGAGGGTGGCCAGCTCGATCCTCTATTGTTTTTGATACCTCATAGCGCTCATAATGTCTAAAAGCAAAATACAGATAAAATACATATTGAATGCAAAATCAATATTTTCTAGAAATGAGAAAACAGGAAGTATACATACGGAAAAATGAGACACTTCAGATATTTTAGTTAGAAACATGAAAATACATGAGAAAGAAACCCCAAAGACTTTTTTTAAGATGCTGCAAAAATTGCAAGTATCAGTATATGGCAGTGATTGTCTCATCCGTTTCAAAGCCAGGAGGAAAGCTTGGCCCAAACACAGCAAGCAGTTCTCTAAAAGCTACATGTATATCCTAGCAAATTGTGAAGGTGCAGTTGGTAACCCATAGAGGAGCACTAACTTCCACTGACAAAGTTCCTCCAGCTGCCTATCTCCCACCTCAGCTCTCTTTGTAGCAAGCCTTCATAGATGTTCATATAAAATTTCAGATTTCAAGTCACATCTTTGGATATCATCATAAAGCAAACATTTATTTAACACTAGATATTTTAAATCCCAGTTTCATTGATCTTATTCCCTTACTATTAAGCAAAGCCACCCCTGTTTAGCAAAACACATCCTTTGGCAGCAACCCCAGAAGCGATGAAATCCCCCGAGACTAAAGCACGTATCAAGGATTTAGGTATGCAGATATTGCAGCAGCTTAGTAAGTTACCGCACAAAGTCCTATTATCTTGCAATTGGGGCAAGCTAAAGCTTTAGAGATACCCTGGATCAGCTGCCAAGAAGAACCTGTTTAGCCATTGTATCAACCGTGCCGCCGGTTGATCGCTTGGCTTGGCTCGGCAGGGATCACAAACAGCAGTCATTTACAATGAGCTGATGTAACTCCAGGTCTCACGGTCTCCCCTGCAAACATACACAACTTCATATTTTCTTCTCCTAGGACTTAACTTGACACCACGTGTTATCTTCAGTCATCTCTTATCACTTGTATAAGAAAAGGGGAAAATCCTCAGGAGAAACAGCAATGCTAGTCGTACACAAGGCAGTAAGCCAAATGCACATGAAATAAGGAAAAGTTACTGTTTTAATCTGTTTCAGAAGATGTCTGTAATAGTAGTCTGAAAACTTCTGGGCAAGAATATGCACTTGTAAAATAATAGTTGGGAGTGGCGGAGGTTGCTTGTTTGGTGGTTTTTGGTTGTTTTTTTTTTTTTAAAAAAAAATCAAGCTGTTGAAGAAAAGAATAGAAGAAACCTTTTCATCCTCTAGAATAAATATATCCACAATGTGTACTTCTAAACAGGCTATGCTACCTAAGCCAGTATCTGTTCACTCATATACTGTGATACCCCTTATTGACAAATTAACCCAGTGGGGCAATTGAACTTTATCGTTGCACTGTTAAACTAAAATGAGAGAGGATTCCAGAAAGTCAGTCACATATTTGCTGGAGAAGAGTTAAATTGGCATTTCTTCTGAAAGCACTCTATGTTGAGCCACTGGCTCTCAAATTACAAGTTTATTCAGGGTTGTTATAAAATCTTTACACTTAAGTGCTTCAAGTCATCTTTGATTTGGCTGTAATTACTGTGTTTACACTTCCTATTTAAAAAATGAGCTGAAGTTAATAGAGCCCTTGATTCAAGGGGAAAGTCTTTGTCTTATGCCTGATTCTTCTGCCTTCAGAAAGAAAGGCTGTCCTGTGGCATCTTGCACTGACTGATTAATATTACACGGATAGACTTATATATTCAGGACATACGCACTCCCTTTAGAGATGTAATTGAATTTTTAATACAGAAGGAAGAGAGAGTGCATCCCATCCCAAGCGCACACCTTTGGTACTGAGGAGTCTCCACTGACACCTCCCTCTGCCGCCTCTGCTCCTCCATCATCTCCACCTGCCGTCTCTGCTCCTCAGCCTGTTGCTGTTCCCTCTCTTTACGTTGCCTCTCAAGCTCCTGTTCTTGGAGTTCCCTTTCTTGCTCTAAACGCAGGGCTGTTTCTTCCTGGATCCTCCGTTCCTCCTGAAGCCTCCTCCTTTCTTTCTCCTCGTCCAGCAAGCGTGGCGCCAGCTCGCTTCCTCCATCTTCATCTGGCTCCTCAGGTGTACCCACCTCAGGGCTTGCCCTCCAGCTGGACACAGATGGAGCCCGTGGAGGGACAGACGTTACGTTTAAGGTTAGAACAGTCTGCTCCTGTAACAAATAAAATAAAATAAATCATATTCTTAGGTGAGGGAGATGTTAGTTTGTTCTTTGAGGTAAAAAGCATCCTGAATGCTTCCAACGCAAGACCCAGGGTGTAGTTTGGTTTCATTTTTTGAGTGCCTGCTAGCACATTCTCCTAACACTAGAGGTTCACTCCATTAGCGAGCACCACAGGCAGCACGGCCACAACTATGTGAAACATTCTGCTTTCTGAAGTATCACTTACATTTCAAGACATCCCATCCCCACTTAAATATCCATGGAAAACAAACACTTTCATGATACCCAGCATCTGTCCCTACCTTTTTGACTTCAAAACCTGAGACCTACTTAAGAGCATATACACTGAGGTATGCAGTCATGTGAGGATGCACATGTACATCAGACCAATGATTTTCACATGAAGCATCATGTGGAGGAAACCCCCATCCTCCTCTATTCTCCTACCATCTGGAAATGAAGCCTCAGACCTACCACCCTCTGACTCTTCTCTCAGACATGAAAAAAGGTCTTTCAGTTGTCAAATATGATTTCATTGCAGAGAAAAAAATACTGTTTGTCTACTAGGGACTGGTCCATCCAAACTTCTAACAATAAAATACATTAAAGGGTTTAAATTCTTGTACAGCAACATCCTCTAACAGCTCAAAGAGATTTCTTATTGAAATCTTAAGCCTTAAATTACAGTCCACTTATCTGTGACTGTATAAACACAACTGATTTAACTAGGATGCCTGAAGCAGCACTCCCATAGCAAGAGACAACAGGTATCTCAGACACCTCCCACACCCTGAAAAAAACCTGTTCATTTTCCCATAAGCAACAGCCACAGAAGTCAGCATCTACAGAAACTACATGCATTCAGTATTTTGAAACACAGGATAGCAAATCTGAAGTTGATTTGATATGTAAATTTATCAGAGATGGGATGAACTGTTTGCCAGTACAAGCCAGGCAGTCACAAACATGCCTCATGATGAAGTATTGAAGCAGAATTCCAGGAGGTAAATATACAGCAAAGGTAACCATTCCATTCTGGTCACAATAATCAACACATGCTATAAGTTTTTGTCAATGTATTTCTGGTGTTAGTTGCCTAACCAACCCCTAAGGAAACAAGTCAAATTCAACAGGTCTCAAAACATCCCATTTACTCTTTCCTTTACTCATAGCCAGCAGTTATTTTTCAAAAATGAGATGATAAATGCCATAGCAAAAGAAATTATTTCCCTTCTTGCATGCACTTACTATCTACTAAAAAAAGCTATCGTGAAACCAGTCAAAGATAAAGCCATATTCATAGCCTACCTCATCAAAATACTTGGAGCTCTCTTTTTCTGCTTCTTGCTTAGCTCGTAGCCATTCTTCCCTCAATTTTTCTTGTTCCCGTTTGTATTTCTCCTGTTAGTTTAGATTGATGTTAAACAGGCAAATAAGAAACATGTTAGTTTTAATTTGGTTTAAAAGGTACTACTGGTATTTAATGTACTTTTTAACAGATCAGTATGGTAAAAATGTGCTGGAGCTATACTAGGACATTATATTGGCCACATGTGAATGAAATCCTGGCTCAGATGCAATCCAAAGGAGTTCTCCAATTGATTTTGGAGAATCCAGGCTTGTTACATGCTGTCTCAAAACAACTGACCTCACATCTGTTATATTCCCCACACAGTTCTCACTTGAACAAAAATCAACTAAGGTATTTTCTTGAAAGATGGAGTGATTATATTTAACTTGGAGTTGTGCACATTAATATGGTAAATAGAAAGTGATCACTAAGTGAAATATGAAGCAGTAATTTGGTTTGAGCAAGAACTCTGTGGCTTTTCAAAGCTTATCTAAACAAACCCCAATTTCTGGACCTCCAAACTTGTCCTATGACTGGATTTGGTATGAAATCAATGTAATGTCTTAAGGCATCACTCAAGATGCACAATAAATGTTTTGGTGGTTTTGTTAGTCACCACTTAGGTCTTGGGAAAAGCAAAATATTTAATGATGTCAAAATTATTCCGCTAAGATATTGGAAATAAGCAAAGAAAGACTTTGCTTTCTTTCTTTGTTATTTGAAAAATCATTACTGGGTTCATGGGGAAGAGAAAGAACATTATTACTCTAGCCAAATTTACTACTTCTGGACTAAAAAAAAGAGAAGAAAATAAAAGAAAAACTATGCTAGAGGGCTGAGACAGCTCTCAAGAAATGGGAGCCAAGGTTTACATTCTTTAAAGCCATCTCTTCAGGCATGAAATGGAGCATCCAAACCATAATAGAGACCACAAATATGTTTAGGAAGGCACAGCTCTTGCCTTGCAGAGTTTGTAAGCTAAAAGGAATAGCAAAAGATAAGACATCCAAAAAGTAACAGAGTCACTAAGCTGTACTTTGACATCACAGTTGAATGTACCAAACTTATTAAAAGGGCTTGTGCAGAGTCAATGATGTTCTCTGATGCCTCTCCTAGAGGCTGTGGAAAACTGTAATTTTATTTGCAGAGATGCGCCTTGTTGAATGTAATTGAATGGACTTATGCTTTATTGAGAGCTGAGGTCTTTGCAGATATGTGTGCCTGGTTTTTTGTGCTACTCTAAAATGACAAAGATTGCCCCTTCCCTCTTCAACATTTGCCTCCATCTCTAATAACTGCTTATCAAGGTGGTTTTGTGTTAGCAGGTTTGGCTACCTGACTCACAGAGGTCCTGGGAAGCAGGTTGATTCTACCTCATTAGCTGATTGCTTAATGACAGGATGCTAGCAGGCATCTAACCATGTCACTGGCCTGCCTTCTCTTCATCTCTGAATATAAAGTAGTATGTCTAAAACTCATTCTAGAGACAATTTTCTTAAGCAGGGGGGGAGGAAAGTGAAGACTTTGAAAAGTGAAGACTACTGGCCCCTTAAGTCTTTGTTTATCCTTTAAATTCTGTTGCTAGTAAGAGCATACTAGCCTTGTGATGACTGAGCGCTTCTGGCTGCAGTGAATACTCATAGTCTGGGTTTGATTTAATGAAAATCACTAATATATTGTCCTGTTTCTGCTGAATAATCGCTACAGTGTGTAACTATGCAGCCCAGACAACGTATCTGAAAGCCCTCGTAGGACATCACAGGAGTCACATGTTACTTTCCCTATCAGGGAAGAAATAGGGATGACCAACCTACGATTATCAAAATGAATTATACCTGCAATAGACGTTCCTGCTCCTTTTGCCATTTTTCCTGTCGTTTTCGTTCTTCCTCTTGATCCCAAACCCGACGACTAGGAGCACTTATGGATGGGACTGGGAGCTAGCATAGCACAAAAATGAAATAATATTATCTTCTTGTATATAATCAACACATTATATTTTTTCAAACATTTCTTTTTTTAAGTGAGAAAGAAGAGCCGTTACCAGCACTACAGTGTTATAGACAAGGACCTAAATTAGCCTTTTCTTTAAAGGAACAGAAAGCAACCATTCTACTACACATTAGAAAATGTTAGTCAGTACTCTCAGATTTGATCACAATTTAAAAGCAATATATAAAGCAATAGAAAGCAGTGGGCTTCTTGGAATGACCAGGATTATACAACTAATTAGCAGTTTGTACATACTACTTACATCAGGCATTGCAGGCTCTGGGCCTCCTGTGAGAAATGGAAGACAAAAACCAGAAATAATTAGAACCATACATACTCACTAGTGCAAGACTTGTGTAGATGTGGAAAGTCCGAGTTTCAGAATAATTTTTGCTTCCATAGTAAGCCATGCTTGCATTTTGCCCTACTGAACCTACTTGAGGTCAGAATTCATTAGGTGCTTTCAGCTAATGTGCGCAATTGTTTAAAAGCTTTACATGCTCATAAATGCCATCAGCAATTGCTTGAATTAGCAGTGCATCTCCCACTGTGGCAATACAGAGGTTCTTTGCTACACCTCTCCTATTATTACTATTCTGCAACCCAACTGTTTAGCATGACCAATAACCAGAACGCTGCTCCAGGGTAGAGCAGCTACTCACCTATTGCCCTTGACGTGAATTAAGAGCAATAGACATCCACAGGCAACTTTGCTACCACAAAACCATGTATTTCCCCCTTCCGACTGTCCTCCTTTCCCAGTCCCAAAAGCACACTTGAAAGTGATGAGCTTGTCACCATTCAACAGAAACCACATGCTGCTTGAAGGCTATCATGTTTGGTCTTATCTTGTGACAAGATGATTATTAGAGAGATATGTATTATGCTAATATATTTAAAAAACATAAAGAAAAAGTGGAGAAGTACAAATTTAAGTATACTCTTTTCACAAGCATCGTCACTGTTTTTGTTTGTTGCTACTGTACTTGTTACTAAGCTGTCTAATTTTCAGTTTAAAAAAAAATAAAAAAACCCCACGCATAAAAGCAACAAGTTGCCAAAGTTTTCTAAAGTATGACCACATGAAGTGGAGAAAAGGTCAAATTTAGCATGGAGGAGACCTGATGAGTCACTGACTGGTGCCCAATCTACATATGCACAATTCTGTCTTCTTTATCAGATCACAACAGCCACAGTGACAACAGACCAAACAAACTTGATCTCTTGTGATTGCGGCAGGAGATCTTAAAGGGAGGCATGGGTGGCACCTGTCCTTGCTTTCCTCTTCTGTCACCCCTGTAAACTTAGACTGGCCCGTACAGGTTTAGAAAGAAGACTCTTTCATATTATTGTAAAGCTAGTGTCAAAAGTTAAAATGAGCAAAACTGTACACTCTAGAAATTCACCCTTCTCCTCCCCCTCAAGCACATGTGAAATATTTCAATATTACTATAATATTTATGAAAATAAAAACCAAACTTCACAGCCGGCCTTTTAAAAAAAAAACAACCAACAACCACAAACCAAAAAAAAACCCCAACCAACAACAAAATAGCACCATATTACACATACAATGCAGCAAAAGTATTTAAAAGCTAACAGAACCACAAACACAGATGTATGCTGTGGCACTGGACATATCACTTATGGAAAAAACCGAAGCCATCGTCACCAAAGCCAAAGTCCTGGCTCCACTAAAATCATTAGCAAAATTCACACTGGATTTCTGTGGGCCAGAATTTCACTGTTTCAGGATACAGCAAAACAGCAAGGCATACATAGTCTGAAGACAGTGTTAGACACACAACATTAGTGGAAGTGAGTTGTAACATGCAAAATACCAAAAAACAACCTACAAAACCAAAATTGAATGCCTCATTTTTTGCCTTTAAAAGCTAACATATTCAATTCCAAATTTATATTGATCATCTTGGGTTCTTGCAACATCATCATCAGCTGCCTTTTTTCACCAATTTAGATGAAAGTAGAGCTGCACCTAAAGACAAACTCAAATCCAGAGTTAAGTATTTTATCAGCAGCTCTGAGATTTGCACTAAGCCTCTGCTGGAATATTCAACGTTATTCTTGTTTTGTAGGTAGTATCAAACCTGAACAGAGTGCACTATCCTTCTTACTTCTACCCAGTGAAGAAAAAAAAAAAGTATGAACAACATAGAAGAGGTTTAAACAGCTATAGATATAAGAGAACACACAAAGACCCATTACCACAAAGGTAGACCCATGAATTGTAAGAATAACCTGATGACCCTGGGGAAAGAAGGGAAATTAATTATGCTGCTTCATTGTAACTGCAACAAACAACTCTGAAGAGGTACAGTACCCGGCACCAGACTTGTTAGAAAGACTGTGCAGCAGGAACAATTTCATGGAAGTACATGAAATGTTAGCACTTTGGTTTACCTTGTTCAAAAAATTGTGACCGTCTTTTTAAGTTTTTCAAAGAAATAGGTTCAGATGCTATTTGAAAAATACAAAAAATACAAACAAGTCAATGAGGTGCTGTCTCTTTTTTTTTTTTTGTAAATTACTATCACCACTGGATAACAAACATTGGTTAGGCCTCCAATCTACAGTAATATCACTTCAGAAAAATAAGAAGCCCCCGAAACACAAAGGAAATCTAATCTTTCATAGTAACAAATGCAGTTTTTAGTAGGTTACATCATATCCTGATTAGTATTTCATTTTATCGCTAACAATGTCCAACTTTAACAACAGCACAAGTGTCAAGAATCTCCCTGTCTAATTTAAGCCACTCCGTCTGAGACGCCAAATTCAATTGAGAAGCCTAATCACCATTTAAGGTCATCAGAAAGGCATCTCCAGAGGGCAAATGATCTCTTGGGGAACCTCTTTTATAAATCGGCATGCACATTCAAGATAAAATGCAATACAAAGTTCCCATTTAAGGATTACTCTTCCATGAGGAAGTCTACGTACCTGATTTCTCTCGCTGTCATCAAGTAAGGCTTTAACTGTTCATAGCATCATAAGTAACTATTATTCATACCAGAACCATCAACATTGTTCTCCAGGCACAAAACTAAAATAATAATTGCAAAACAACCACTATCCCCGAAACCTCACAACTGAAATAAGGGAAAAATAAAATAAAATCGCATACTCTTTACACAATTCCTGGACATTGAAATAAATTGGTACTTATACCAACTCAGTCTCCATGCAACGCAGTGGCAATTACAATAAATCGTATGTCTTCTTCTCTTTCATTCCTACCACACAGTGAATTTACAACCACTAATGACGAGACAGGGGGGGTTGTCACTGCTTTGTTGTCAGTTCTCCAACTGCTCAGCACATTGTGGAAGCAAACTACACCCAGTTGGGATGAAACTAGATCTTTGTGATACCTGTCTAGCTTTCAGTTCATTAAGGTCTCGCTTCGTCCACTGTATAAAACTTACAACGGTTACAGGTTTAGTGCCTACGATTGTTCCAAACCCACACAAATAACAGATGAAAAGCAATAGTAGTTTACCTCTTTGTTCGCTAGACCCAAGATCTCCTTGTACTCCATTTATCAACTTTGTTTCTGTACCCTGAAAACAAAAACAAAACAAAAAAAACCAACCCAAAATAAAGGTCTTAGGTTCATTAGATTTGTGTAAGTTTATCCAATTACATGTCTCCCCTGAGAGGAGCTGTATATCATGAAACATTGCAGAACACTTTCCATGGAAAGATACAAAACCATCAAAAACTTTATGAGTGTATTATATGACAAAACAACTGCAGGCATTTGAGGAGATCAATAACCAGCAGTGAACTGGTGGCTGAAATAAAAACCATTAATTTGCAAGAAAATGCCAGAAGCCAAGATCTTCTTATTTCAGCTCGCTCTCAGGGAGGGAGTTATTTGCAAGTAATTTGAAAGCACGTATGCCCTTGTTCTTTGGGGCTGAAACTTTCATTTACACTTTTCCAAAGAATAAACACTCTACACGTTTTAGTTAAAATATAGGCTACAAATATTTTAATACTTAGTAGTGTCCACTGCTTACTGAATTGACAGTAAACAAGTCTTTAAAACATCTTATTTACCTTAAAAAGTATATGGCTACATCTCCATATTTGCAGAGAAGTATATCCTATATGATGCTTAAGCAATACAAGTAAAAGTAAGATTTCCAAGGTCTTTTCTCCATCCTTCCCCTATCAAAGCATTACATTTTTACTGTCTTCCTCCCCTCAAATACCATGACCCTTCAAAATCATACTCACAGAACTCTGAAGGCTGCTGGAGAAATCTCTTTTTGTCGATATGGTGGAAACATTTGAAACGTGTTCTCCGGAAGTTGCATCAATCCATTTATTTTCAGGTGTACCTATAATGTTGGTAGCCATACTGGTGAGATTGAGGATTTTATGCCTTACTTGTGGCAGGGAAGGCTGGTCTTTGCCCCAATCTTTTTGGTATGTGGAGGTTCAAGAAATTAATGTAGACAGTAATGTCAAAGAACAGAACAAGAGTTAGTGAAAAAACATTAAAATAACAAAAAAAAAAGCACATAACAGAAGAGGGAGACATACAAATCAGGTGGAATTTGTGAAGACAGGAAAAAGGGCTTTTATGAGCAGACCGCCTTCCCCAAAAATGCAAGTGTTAGTCATAAGCCAGGTAAAACCAGATGTTTTACTAATATGGACTACAGCAGCTCAACATTATAGAGCAATTAGTATTCATTGGAAACTATTTCATTAGCATTAGTAAGGATTGAGAAAATTCTTCCACCTTTACTCACACAAGGTACGACTCATACACTATCCAGGTATTGTCATTTTCATGTTCATGCTCGTCAGGAAGCACAGAAGGCAAAAAAAAAAGGAAGTCTAAACTAAACAAGCAAAAATGATGAGGTGAAGACAAATGATACTCTTCCATTGGACTCCATCATTTCTTCCTTCCCACTAAGTAAAATTCATTCAATGAGTTCTTCTCCACTAATCTTTTGCACTTTTGCACTCTTCCTTTGTGCTAGGAGTTGTGGTTTTTTTCTTCTCCCTGTAGGAGTTGTGATTTGTTTCTTGTCTCCTCCTCACCTCACTATTTTTTTCCCCTACTTACTGGTAACTTACTCTACCTAGCTTCCCACTAAAAGAATGTTTTGTATTTATACCATGAAAGAAGTTATTGGTCACACTTCCAATTCTGGAAAAACTCTTTGGGGACTTTGAAAGGGTATCCTGATTAAACCCATGGCAAGTCTACAAGGCCTTCAGCCAGGATGGAAATCCTCACTAGCCAGAACTGTTAGTTTAAACAGCATCAAAATATTGATGGTCAAAATGGTTAAAAATCATTGGTCAATGGCAAAAATCATAGAACAGAGGTACTATATCACCCAGGAGCTCATATGCTACTGGAAACACTCACTGAAGAAAGGAACAAAAGATCCACTTTCCTTGAAAAAAGGGAGCTGCTCATGGAGGGAGAGAGGCTCTAAAATAACTATCCTCTAGAGGCTAGCCCCTCTTTTTGTAGTATAGAAGGAGAGCAAGTTTTATATTCCCTTGTGTGGTGGTTGCACACTTTTACCTGTGCATCCTCTCAGAAACAGGCCAGAGAACAAGAAGGAGGTCAGTAGTTCAGTGCTTTGTAGACTGGCTTGTCAAGACATTTCTAATGCACATGTAGTTAAAAAAAGCCAAGTTGTGTTAAAATGCAACAGACACGCTAGCAAACTACTTAGCTTAGTTACATATTACTACTGTAAGGGTAATAAGGACTCTCAGCTGTCAGGAACAGCAGAGGCAAAGCTTATTTGCCTTACAGAGCATACTGTATCTGCCCGACGAAACAACTCACCATTCTTTCCATATCGTCTGACATCCATGACCAGGTTTCCAGTTTCTAGTGCTCTGCTGATGGCTTCTTCCCACTGACTGTAGTCCATACGTGAAACCTTTGTGCCGTTGATAGCAATGATCTCATCATCTACATGCAGCTGACAGAGTGCTGCGGGGCTACCTGCAGAAAACAGAAGAAAAATAAAATTACGTCACCATTCACAATTATTATTTTAACCGCAGTTGTGACTGGGGAGGTAGGGGTTGGGGGGGGAAGTAATTCAAAACAATACTTATTGTGGATATTCAGAAAGTCTTATAAAAATAAAAGATCTATTACACTGTAGTATAAAGGTCAGTAAACTCAGTTAATATCAAAGAAGTGTTTCAATTTGAAACTTATGAAAATGAGAAAGAGGATTTAAGCTTGCAAGCATTCACATTCTGGCTACCCTGTTTGATGAACAACCTCTGGGCCCACTCTTGCTTTCACAAACTCACCTTTATAACCTGCGATAGTGAGAGAACGGCAGCACCACAGTGTTTGTAGCCAACAATTAGCTGAAATTCAGCCAATGTTTGGGTAATCCTCTTATTTGCAAAAAAAAAAAAACCCAAACCAAACCCATCTTTGTTAATTCCAGTACAAGCTTGCTTTCTCATATTCTTATTTACATTTTCTAGGCTCTACTGACAAGAACATGCTGCTTTATTGCTTTAGTGCTAAAACAGTTTATTGGACTGAATTGGACTCAAGATATTTCTGGGTGCTGTCCCATTAGACTTCTTTAGATTCTACTTATTTTATCCATTAAGAGCAAATTTTATTGCAGCTTGGATTTTGAATTCTATTGATACTTTGCAAGACAGGCTGCACTTTATACTCTTTTTGTCTGCTACTAAATATTGGCAAGTCATCTCACTAGCCTAAGGCCAGAGAGCATACAGGACCAAATAAACTTTTTTTCTGTTTAATTCAGAAAATGGATGAGCTGAAAAACTCACACTTGCCCAAGACGGATTTTATGAATTACATTTAAATGGTTCTTCCATTAACAATTATTCCCTCAGCAAAATATAAAATGGAAAAGTGAAAACCTAGTTAAAGGATGCACAATAAATCCTCATGCTAATAAAACAAAACAAATTTGAATTACACAATGAAAGTGTTTTCCAAAACAAGTAGCGAAAGTGTTTAAAATATACCAAGACCAATGCTCTATCACATTATCAGAAAAGAAAGTGGACAAACATGAGAGAAGAATTTAGACACTGTATGTTTCATCCTGACCTTCTGACTCATGAATAAAATGCTGCTAGATATTGGCTCATCCACTAAGGATTTAAGTAGCTTTTAATATTCCTGGCACCCCAAGAAGTTAAGAAATAAATAAATGCTATGTTTCCTAATACTGCACTAAACAGCAATTCATCAGAGTTCACTAAAAACCACTAACTACTATGTGAAAGAGCATAGCTCTGTATTTTTCTGCTTTCTTCTTAAAGTATGGACTAAAAACTCCGTTACCAGCTCTCAGTAAAATCTTCAAAACACATCAGTTAACTTGCATAATATTGCTTAAAAGTAAGGTAGGATTTTCATTGGGAGAAAGAAAACATGGGTGATATTAAACTGGAAAAAACATGTATGTCCTTGAAGCCTGGAAGATGTTAAAGAATGAATAGATTTTTCAAAGCTATTAATTAAGGTACTATTAAGGTACTATAGAAGATACTATTAATGAAGTTACTATTTTCAACACCATCATGTAACATCTGGAATTGTGTGTGATTTAAAAGAAAAAAATCTAAGAACTTTAGTACAATATAGTTTGACAACTAGACCGTAGACTGAATGTTATGCTTATGGTGCAGGGAATGCTTTAGGCTCAAGCAGAGACATCAGAACCAATAATTTCCCTGCTTTTTCTTGTGACAGAATGAGCCCTGAGAACTAAAAGTGGTGGTGTTCATTTTACTCAGATTATTTGATTGGGATGAGACCCAGTTCAGAGGTGAGAACAGTACCTCAGCTCAGTTACGGTAAGCATGTCAGGGAGAAAATGAATCACCAATTCAGGTTTTAGGGAAGGAAGGAAATTTAAGATTGCATAGCTCCTCATAAACATTACCAGAAAAATGCATCCTGACCATACAGATTTGAATTACTAGCAGCAGTCCCTAGATTGCACGTGTAGACCTAACACAGCCAGGACAACTTGCACCCCCCTCCATTTTTGGCATTTAACTTTGCCAGCTGCTCTTTCTGTACGGCCTCTACAGGATGTGAATAAAAGAATTTCTCAAGAGCCCAAATCAAGGTGCCTATATCTGGCTTCTGCTCTGATTCACCTCCAGAGAAGTCTACAGAACTGGCAATTCAGGTGCCAAAAGCTGTATGGTGCTGTTTGACTTTGTCTAGTTCCTTCAAGATTATACTATCTACTGACAATTTCTCAATACTACAAATCCTCTCTACATAGAGGACTTAGTTTACATTAAATAAAACTGGTATTGCTGTTTTTCATAAATTTCCATGAATGGGATTTAGTTATCTCTAATATATCCTCATCTGTTGTTATTACAACAGATAAAAACTACCTTAGAGTCACACAAAAACCATAAAACTTGAAGGAGGCGAGTCAAATTTACTTTGCTCTGCATGCCTGAAGGTGTTTGAGCAAAGACATATGCACTCCTACATCAATACAGTATCAAAGAATGATTGCAGATAGAGAGGGTGAAAGAGAAAGGACTGAAACAATAAAGATTATATGACACTGAGAAGTTGGCAGGTTGTCTAGATTAGCAACTTTAAAGCTTCCTATACTGAATTTTTAGTATAAAAGTTGAAAATTCCTGTTTTAAAAAAAAAAAAAAAAAATCACTATCTTCTTTTATACTCCATAAATGGGTCTCACTGAAATGTGTTCCAGGCTTAACTCTTATTAAGCTTTTTGGGAACACTTATAAGTTAATTGATTTTGCTTACCAAGGAGTTTTCTTAACAACTTTTGAAGGAAAAGTATATGTAGAATACAGATTCATTTCCAAGTAGTACAAAGTTAAATTCAAGTTATCTACTGAAGAAAATTATATAGCTAGTTAGTATTACATGCATGTCAAGACAATCAGAGAAAGTCTTCCTGGAAGCCACTTCTAGGCTCACAACTGATAAAAAGGCGATTGGGAACATGCGGTATGGATTTGCAAGCCCAAATCATGCTTGATCAACCTGGCTGTCTTCAACGATGCAATGACTAGATATGTGGATGAAGGGAGAGATGGATAACATCCACACTGCCTTTAATAAGCCTTTTGACATGATATTTCACAGTTTCCAAGTATCAAAGTTGGGATGGTATTATCTACAGGGCAGGATGTCCAGATGGGTGAAAAAAACAGCTGGGCTGTCAGGCTCTCTGGGCAGCGGTTAATGGCTCACTCAGCCTGGAGGCTGGTTACAAGCAAAGCTCCCCATGGATGTATCCTGGGACCCGTCCTCTCTAACATGTTTGCCAATAACCAGGAGGAGGTGAAACACAGGCTCATCAAGTTTGCAAACCATGCCCAAAGGGAGAGGGTGGCTGAAATGCTGGAGGACAGGACTGCTATTCAGAGCAGGAACCTGACATTCAACAAGAGCAAATTGAGAATCTTTCTCCTGGGATGGACTAACCTCAGTGATGGTACAGGCTGGGGACTGATTGGCTGGAGAGCAGGACTGGGGACACCCTGGCAGTGGTGGGGCTATATGAATACTAGCATGACCATCAAATTGAGGGAAGTGACTATCCTGTTCACTCAGCACTTGTGATGCCACATGGACAATATTTTGTCCAGTTTTGGTGTTCCACTGTAAGAGAGACATCAATAAACTGGGGCAAGTTTCATGTGAAGGCACTAGTATGGGAAGGGCTGGAGCACTTACCCCGTGAGGAGAGGCTGATGGGTTTGGGCTTCTTCAGCCTGGAGAAGACAGGCTGCAGGGGAACATAACAGCAGTTCCCCCAGTACTTACTGGGAGGTCACTGAGAAGGAAAAGCTTGCTTTTTATTGAAGTTCATGACAGGAGAATGCAGTGCAGTGGTTATAAACAGAGACAAAGGTCAGTCTGAATGAACATGTGGGACAAATCTTCTCTGAAAGAGAAGCTGTGCAGTTTCCACCCTTGGAGGGTCTCAAACCCACTTGGGCAAAGCCCCAGGCAACCTGGTCTGAATTCAGCCTTGACACTTTTTTTGAGCAGGGTTTTGCTCCAGGTGATCTTCCAACCTGAATTATCCTATGACTTATCCTTAAAAATAGGAAAAGCAACATTCAGAAGTGCCCAGCTGAAAGTACATCTTACTCATTCAACAGGCTGTCCACCTCTTTCATCCTTCTTTACTATAAAGGAAGCTACAGCTCGAGGTACAACATGAGCCAGTTGTTGGAAAAAGGAGATGGTGAAAACATGCTAAAAACAAGAATACTAAGATACAGTCCATTTTCCATTCAGCCTTTACACTTTGCACCCTTACTTGCAAGAATGGTAATAGAACATAACCAAGATAACAGCCACAAGGCCTTTGTCTTCTCCTTGCCTACAGAGCTGGGGATAGTCCATGTGGACCTTTGTGAATGACCAGCAGCAACATTCACCACCCTCAGATTTCTCATCTATAGCTGGCAGCGCAAAGAGACAGTCCTCTGCCTCCAAGTAACAAAATTAAACCTAAGCCTAGCAGCAAGGAAAGCAAAGTGAATTCATGCAAAGTGAATATTAACAGTCACAATCTAATTATGAGAAGTACCCAGCTACAGTGAAGAGAGGTTTAAAAACTGAATTTCAAATGAAAAAAAAATAAATCAAATAAAATCAAGGATGCTCAGTACGTGCTGTTAAATGATGTTTTTTCCTCTCTGGAAAGCACAGAAGGGCTAACTAAATGAAAAATTTTCAGTTATTTCTCCTTTCTCAGGATGATCTTGTGTAGCTGGAAGAAAGGGCACCAGTCAGTATTCCTCAAATATTACTGGCAATGGGAAAGATCGCTGTTAAGAAAACAAGCATTACATGAGATTTGCTGATTTTTTATTGTGCTTTTTGCATTTTTTTTTTAGTTAAGAAAACCAAGCTTGCTCTCTGCAAAAGACTACTAAAGCTTAGAAATAAACCTTATGTGTTTCATTTAAAGACAAAAATGTTTACTTTTCCTCAGTATTAACACGTCTGAAAAAACTGCACCGGAACTCAATTTAGAAGTTGTAACTGCATAAAAATATTAACTGTCCACAAAATTCAACATGACTAAGAAAGGGAAAAATGAAACAAAAATACCACATTCTAAGTTTCCTTTGCATGTGTTTACAAACCATATGAAATGAAATCTTTTAAACTTAGCTGAAAGGATCAATCTGGATATTAGAAGTCTGTATGTACCCCTTACTATTGTTCTCTAAGGGACTTGGTGAATGAGTAATTATGTTTATGCCTTTTCAGTGGTAATAGAAATGTCTTTGATCAGGAAAATGCATTTTTGGTACTTATTAATTCAACCTGTTTCAAGATACGAGGATTCTCAGAAATACATTAGCAAACTACATATTGATTTTTCAATTCTCTACCTTTTTTATAATATTTGCATCATTCTTAACAGCAAATGCTTTAATTTAAAGCCTCTGCTAACTAAACATAAGAAATAAAATTGTGCAGTTAATACACATTTACCTTCTTCAATTGTCTGTACAAAGGCCCCTGAAGAACTCCAATTAGTTGTAAACCCAAAGCTGCGACTGTGGCCAGGTCTCTGGTTTATACTGATTCTCATTTCACTGTACTGTTCCTGAAAAATAAAACATGACACTACAGTATCTGGTATCACAGGAATCTAAATGAAGGAAAGTTTATCCTCTAAATAAGTGAGGCTGCTCCCAGTGTCCACTTTAATCATCTATTATTAGCATCACAGAAAAGGAAACAGCATTGAAGTCAGTTAACTAACTTATTTGTTTTCTATTCAAAGAGGTATGTTTTCAGTTTACATTTATATTTTCTCTACACAAATATCTAGCTGTGCATTTCTCTTATTTTAAATGCTTTGTAACACAATCCTACAAATGTAAGAAATTTGAGACAACTAAACCCCCAGATGGGTCTTCATGGAATTTGTGGAACATACTGCCTCCTGAGAGAGCATCAGTAAAACAGAGAAGTGAAAAAGCTAGATAGTAATTAGTCTCATTTTTTCCTTGCACATCCTACAGTGATATCATAAGTTTCCTTTAGGCTCAATGCTGCAACTAGGTTCACTTGGGTAAAGAACCATTTTTTAATTTCATGTGAAATACTACTAGCTTGCTATGGATTTTGCAATGGAGACCTTAGCTTATACAATTAATCCAGAATTAGCTAGAATCCAGTTCTTCCATTCTAGTGGATGCCCATGATGCTTTCAAAATCAGAATCAAAACCTAACATTATCATTTTAAACCAAAGAAATATTTGATTAGGAAAAGGTTTTGTAACACTTCCTATCACTCCCACGCTATACTATGAACACTATGAATATATGTGTTGCATATATTAACATTTTAATGTGAACTCATTAAAAAACAATTAAAATACCCAAATGTAGGCTATTCACTTCATTATCACGGAACTGACATTGTTACAAAAGGAAAAAAAGTGTTATAGACTTTTTTGCTGAATCCTGTGCGCAGAGGAGACCCCCGCATGTGTACTAAATTTGGCGCCCTAAATGCACACCTACACTTCTGTTGCCTAGCAAACTAGCTTTCCTGTAGGGTGGGATTCGTTTTCCTTAACTTAAAATATTTAGAAGCCTAGGTATCTAAGCCAATTCCCCACAGCTCCTGTGTTGGCAGGATGCAGCACCAGGCGGCAACAGGGAGCAGAGGGAGTTATCCAGAGTCACCGGGCAGGACACAGCCAGAGGAGGCTTCAGCAGTACCCGAGCACTGGGTGCAGAAGACAACAACATTGCACAGCAACATCCTGAGGTTCTGCCTCCTGTTACAGGAATGTTCCTGGCAAAAGGCTCCCCGTTACAGCCCAGGGTAGAAATTAAGTCCATACAGCAAAACACAGCTTGCAAATGCTCCCACAGAACCCCAGTCCTTAGGTGAGTAACAGTACGTTAAAAGCAAATCCTACTAATAAAGAGGTTAGCACACCAAGCCAGAGTGTATATAAAGCTCTTGGATTTGAGTATGTTCCTGCAAATTACTGTTATTGTTTTTATTTTCACCATCCTAACCCAGCTTTTCTTCAAACCTACCTCTATTCGTCATAGGAATAATGCAACTTTGCAAACTGAACTTCATCATTTGGACAGGTTGTCTCCAAAGCACTGAGTACTCCACAAACCTGGTGTTATTGCCCTGATGACTCGGGAACTATACCAGTCTCTCAACCCTGGCAATGATTTACAAACATGCCAAACGGAACTTGCATTCCTAAAGTTATAGCTTGTTTGAGGCATAACAAGCTTTTCTTTAAAAACTTTTTATTTATTTTAAAAACCCACATTACTCATCTGCAGAAAGGACAATTTATAATCTTGTAACTAATAACAGGAAAAAAAAATATGGACATAATACATATTGTTCCCATTTGGCTCGCTTAAAGTGATACAAAGAACCCGTATCTAATCTATGTTTTCACTGATTAGAACAGCAATTCCTCTGTCTGTTTTTGCTACAAGAAAAGAAAAAAAAAAAAATCACGATCTCTTTCCTTGTACAACAATCAGTGTTTCAAAAAGTTATGATAATTTCATTGAAATGGCCAGAGGGTATCAGGAGTATTAAACTGAAATGCATTCCTTTTCCACAAGTGATTAGGAAGAAGAATGTTTCAAAGAGATCAAATTTATAAAAAGCTGGTGTGGAAATGATTTCATGGATCAGCATCCAAAGTCTTATTATCCTCATCCAAGCAACTGGCACAATTAACTTTTACAGCAGCATCAGGAATGCAAAGAATTAATCTCTAATCTGTCACACATCATTAGATATTACAGAAAGGTACTGACAGTTAAAACCATTGTTGGTAGATTTTCACATGTGATCAGTTGGAGGAAAAAGCACTTGGAGATACATATTCCAAAAGAATCACTGAAAGACTCAATTTCTGGGTAAACACAAAGAGATGGTGATTTGCTTTAAATTCACTAATGTGAACGTTAATTTGATTAATTTGAATACTATGATACAGACATTTAAAGCTGGCCTTTGAAAAGCCAATCTTTATTTTCCACCACCAGTTTAGAAGTGCAAATGAATGCTACAGCAGCTCAGATGTAACTGACATACCTGATTGCTTGCACAATGTGCTAATTTGGAGAATAACAAAAACTTTTCAAGCATCAAACAATATTTAGAATAACTATTTTGAATTAGAATGAGAAATAAAATTAAGTGTAGGGCGTATTAAGGGCAGGTAAAAAATGCAGTAAAGGAACCAATTATTTTCTTTCCAAATATTCTTTTTTCCCTGAACTAGATCAAAGGAAATAACAGTTCTCTGAGCTGTTTTCCTACTACCAAAAAATACTTGCATTAGATGTAATTTTATTTATTTTTTCTTTTGCTGTAGCATTCAGTTACACTAAGTAATCACTTTATTTCCATACTTACCAGGGATTTTGAATCCTCAGGCTCTGGCAGACTCACATTTTCTGCAGAAGATGCAAGTGAAAGAGAATCAGGAGGAGAGCGATACTCTGGTTTAAGAATACTGCTTCCAGCATCTTGGTCTTGGGATTTTATAGGTAATGCCAAACTAGGAGGAGGTGTTGACTGAACACCTTCTTTTTCCTCCTCCTCACCTCTGCTTCCGAATGCACCAGTGGAGAGAGGGTGTGCAGAGTCTGGTTGGGAAAACGAACTGCTAGGGAACAAAGTGTGAGTTCTTTTAGCTTTTTCTACTTCTCCATTGTATTTCTGGGTATCATCCATCTAGGAAAAAAGAAGACAGTTGGGTAAATATGTGCTTTATAAAAAACAAAAACAAACAAACACAAAACCAAACCACAAAACCCCAATCTTCCAGTGATCTAAACCTTTAATGAAAAGGCCTTTCCCTTTCATGCAAATTCTGGTTACTGTACCCATTACTAATTACTCACTCTAAAAAGCAGCAACATTTTTATATTTTTTTTACTCTTGAAGTTCTTCCAGAATAAATGGTCCAGACTTTTAAAGAGGAACTTGTTAAAATCATCTGTTTAGAATGATTTGCATTCTTTCCATTTTTAAAATTGAGACAAAGAGGAATTTAGGAGAAAGCTATGAAAGTCAACATCATAACTAGGGGGGATCAATTTCTGCGTTTCAGTGCTTTACTGCATGGGCAAATTTTAGGCTAGCATAAAATTTCAATTTCAACAAAGTCAGCAGAGCAGAGGAAACTTTATCACCTGAAAAATTTGTCTTTAACACTTAATTATGTTAACTTATCTTCAGACTATTATATCCAGCGAAGGCAGTTTTGATACGAAACACTAAGATGTACTACAAGTAATAAAGAGATTATTCTACCAAATATATTTATCAGGTTATTGCGAGGAGTGCCTTGAAGTACAGAAACACAAGTAAACATCCAAAGCCACGACAGAATTGCCTGCTCTATTAACACAGACTTCAAACAGCAGACAATTTTTTAAAAAAAGCAACAGATGTTAAACCTCTACTGTTCCCCCAGCTATCCAAGACCCCAACATTTACAATCGTGGGGAAAGAAGCGGAATTTTACCGTGAACGACCGTGGCAGTGATGAGATTCCTCTTGAGTGGGCACCAAAAGGTCTTGGTGTAACCACGGATGTTAACCTGGAGGTATCGGTTTTCTGGTAAGTTCTCGGGAGAGATGCTGAAACCTGAGCTGACCCAGTTTGAGCATTCACCGAGTGGCGGGCAGACAAAGGGGCCGAGCTCTGCTCCTCCACCAGGCTCTTTGGTGGAGCGGGAGCTTCACGAGCGGCCAAGCTCTCTGGCGGGTTCTCCTTGCGCAGCTGCGCGCCATAGGTGCTCTTGCTGTCCTTAGTGCTGTGGGAGGTATCTTCTTCCAGAAAGTAATCTTTTGCTGCTGACCGTGTGGAAGGTGCTTTTTCTTCACTAAATACATCGTCATTCAGTGAATACGTCCTCGTATGTTCATGTTTTCGCTGTCTGTAGGAGTCTTGATCTCTCTCCTCCCTATGGGGAACACAAGGGCATTACGACACCAAAGTGATCTACCAAAACAGGCGTCTTCTGACTGCTAAATGTCCAAGGCAGGCAGAAACTGAGAAACAGAACCTCTAGTAAATGAAAATGAATGGCATCATTAAAAAAAAGTTAGTGTTTTGATATATTTTTAAAACTACCTTCTTCCTCCTGCTCTCTGTTTCAACCTTCCCGTAGCACTCAGACATACTACTGTCACACTATCAGGTTGCCACTATGACAGAAATGTCTTTGCCAAGAAAATGATACAGCTATTCAAGTTACATATCCTCAGAAATTCAGATTTTTATTGAGGAAAGAATGGGAAGAAGGTAGTCCCATAACTACTCTGCCTGAACTGTATAGCTCTACTTGATGTCTCTACTCTATGAAAATTCTATACTGAACTTCAGATAACGAAATAAGATAGTGTCCTGAAGTTCAGACTGTTGTTTGTTTTTTTTTCCTACTATTCATTCCTTTGTCATAAAGGAACAACCACCACACAGATAATCTTTACCACAAAATTTTTAAGATCCTGATGATACCAGATATTCAATACAAATAGCATCTGTAATTTATTCAAGAGACCACTCTTTGTTCTCAACAAAAAAAAAAGTTAAAAAAAAGTACACTCAAAACATTCAATTTTAAGACTTATTTAATTTTCTTTCATGAATGCATGCCATGTGCCTATCCCCTTCCATCTCAGTCATACATGCATTTTAAAAAAATAATGACTGTCACCAGTAGAAATGGTACTGTGCTACTCAGTTTACACTTTTTACTCTTCTCACAGAAACTTGTTCTCTAAACACCCAGAGGAACAATTGAGGATAGAGGGGAAATCAAGTAAAAGTTTACAGCTCTGTGATATACATTAAAATTCTGGCTGTATTTATCCATGGCAGCTAAAAGAATAGCAAATGCATTGGTAGAGGAAAGAGAAATAGTTAAGTAGATCCAAGAATTAAAAAAAAAAAAAGGCAGTTATCCAGTTCAACAATACTATTTTAACTGCTTTAAAGTGGATGTAAATACTGACTTCTCAATGTATTTATTATGGATAGCAGAGTAAAATATCAGTTATAGAGCAAAACTGTTTAACATTCTGTGAAAACAATGCATTAGCAGACCATATTCCATCCCTCAATTGCCTAGATTTCTACGCTATAATTTGCAACTAAAATTGCTGCGATCTCTGCAGAATCAATTGCAACTTACCAGTAAAAGCTGCTTAAGAATTCAAGGGAATAAAAATGCTCAGATTTAAGTTTTTCAACATAATACTCCCATTGGGGATATTACCTTTCCTGCTGCATTTCTTTCAGTGACTTGGTAGTCCTTTCAGACACCTCAGAGGCTCTCCTTTCTATTTCTTCTCTCTCTTCCTTTTTCTTTTGCAATTCAGAAGTGAAGCTCTTTCTACGGTTCTTCCATTTTGCTAGATCCTATAAGAATAACACGGATGTACACGGTTCAGATTTCCTCTAGACCTTGTAAATCTACAGAGGAATCCCATCACATGCTACCTACTGCCCTGATTTTATTTGCATGTCTGCAACGCAGCCACATTTTCATGTGCCTCCCCCCTCAAAGATAAAGGGGTTCATAGATTTCAGTTCGGGTTACAGGCTCACTGTCTGTTAAAGTTAACTGTAATTACTGGATTACAAGTGGAAAAGCAAGTTTTGCCCTTTTTTTCCTCCCATTAACATTTTCAATTTTGTTCTACAATACTTCACCCAATGACACACAGTTGAAAACTAATGCAAATAACATCCGTATTTCTTCATTGTAGACTTTGGAGTTTGGGATATTTTTTTTTTTTTTTCCAAATCACTACAAAGCTAGACTGATATGTTAGCTTGAGAATAAACATGCCTTAAATTCTAAATTGAAAACATATATATTTTCTTCAGTTCTGTAAAACCACAATGTGAACTGGCAATATTCTCCATGAAATACCAGAACTGATTTAAGATAAGTACAGAATATTAGAACTGAGATGGCTGAGATGTATTAAACAAACAACTATGAACTTTCTGCTTGGAGCTGTTCTTAATTTCAGCTTCCTGTTGGTAATCACTGGCAAGCAGAGATTTTAATAAAAAAATAAAAGGTCTTCAGACATCCTTATGATGCTGTGCAAAGCTACCACACCAGTTTACAAGCTAGATTTGAGACAGAATTATTAGGGGATAGGAACTTCAAGAATTTGTACATGAAAAATATCATTTCCCTCCCTTCTCCCAAAGGATCAGATACTCAGACATTCTAATCATTTCACAAAAAAAAAATATATTCATAAATCTCAGATAACACATGAAACTATGCTCTAACTTTTCTTGATGTCCAGAGAAATCAAGCCTGAAGGCTTTTTTGCAATACATACAAGTCTTATCCTGAAGCATCAATCAGATACTGATGATGATATTTAACACAATTTCAGTTCTGCATTAAACAGACATGCCCCAAACCACTAGTAGTTGCATGAGATGGATTGTTTTAGAAGTCACCTCCCCAGATTGCTTCACAAATGCCAAAGCCTGGTTTTGAGGGACACTGAAATCAGGTAGCACCAAGCCCTTCGGCAGGACATGTGAGGAGGGTTGAAAAAGGTGGGCTTACTTCTTGCCACTTCAGATCTTGTTCTTGTAACTGTTCTTTTATCCTTTGTAGCTCTTCGTAACGGATTTTGCGCAATGTCTGCAGCTCCTCCGCGCTGACATCATTCAAAGATTTACTCCTAGAAAGAAAAAGAGCACTCAGCTTTATCACATCTTACCCATCATTTGTGCGTGTGAAACCTTCGAGAGAGAGAGATTTATATTAGTACAACTGAGTGCTCTTGAGTGTTATTTCGAATAGAGCAGGAAACACATGGGGTACTGAACGAGCAAGGCTGGAACATGCTTTAGTGCCATCACTCGAGTCAGTAGTTGCATACTTGAGCAAATAAAAATCAGGTTAAGGGAATTAGCAGCTCTGAAGCAGCTCCATGATGATCCTTCACATTGAGCTCCTCATACCCACACTTCTGTTTACCCTTATTACTCTCTTTATTGACCCTGCTCCTTTCTTTGACCCCCCTCCTTGACTCTAAATTCCTATCCTTCCACTTCTTCTCTCCAGTAACAGCCCCAGAATCACCCCCCTTTTTTAACTTCCATAGGCTAATCACGAAATCAAGTCAGTTATTGATGCATGTTTCTAAATGGTAAGTCATGCACGTCATGGGCCATTCTAAGCCTACGTTACTCCTCCCCAAGCCTCCCTGATGCTTTCCACCCAAGTCAGGATGGCTAACACAGCCATATTCTCACTAATTTCTTCAACAGGGCTACAAGTTTCCCCCATGAACTCCTACTCACTAGTTCCCTTTAATCTAAATTCCTCAAAGCTCACCTTTCGTGCTTTCCCCTCCCCTCTCTCTGTTTTCTCCTTTTTTCTTTCACGCTGCAGTGATAAACATAACAGGTGTAGGACAAAATTCCAAAATTCCTGCTCAGAGATGATCACAAACCTCTGAGACACCAAGCAAAACGTGGGTGTGTTTCATCATAAGGTTTGATGCTGTAATATAAAAAGAAACCTAGGTTTCTGGGGTTTATATTATTTTTTAAAAAAAACCAAACAAACAACTTTTGTTTGCCTTTATCCAAACAAAACCTAAATGACAGGGGGCGTGCAACCAAGTTCTTGTGTGGTACTGACATGATGGAAAATCAAGTTAAAAACAAAACTGATTCAGTGCAGGGCCTTTCTCTAATCTCTTACATACCAAGAAAGCTCTGAACTAACAAACCAGACTCTTTCACTTCCTCCCAAGAGGCCCAACTCGCTTTCGCTGGTAACATAAGACTTTGGACTTTGGCCTCTAGAAATAAAGGCCAGGGCATTAACTCATTCTACCTGTTTGCCTGTTTCTTTTCTGAATGGGTAGAACACCCAATTTAGCAAATTGTCCTGGTTGCTATTGCTGAAACTCTTTTCTTGTACAGATCGCTTCCTCATTCTTTTAATGGTTAAGTTGTATCACACATAGAAAAGGTTTTGAGGAACCAAACTGTATCTATCAAAATTGTTCCAGATGAGTTCAAGAAAACTTACATGATTAGGGTTTCCTTTTCTTTCGAGTTTCTATATCTGTCTGCAACAAAATAGGAAAATCTAAACCTAAATACAATATACTCCAAGGATGGGTATATTCATAACAAGGAACAGGATGTTAATTTCAATTCTAGTCTTAAATTCAAAATCCAACTAGTGACTTGAGCCTTCTCAGTCTCCCTCCCCTAACACCTAACTGTTTCTGAAACATTCCTTGCTTCTTATGGAAGTTTTGCCTCTGGGTAAAAAAATATTTATTTATTTATTTTAAAAAGCAACATTAGAACACCATGCATAACCAAATACTTAACATGCCATCCAACAGGAAGTGAAAAAAAATATTTCTCCAAGTCACAGTATATTGTAAATGAGGCTTAAGTTCACATGGCACTAACCAATAAATTTACCACTGACAATTCAATAACCTGAAGCATATAAAATAACCACAGAATATTCATCAGTCCAATGACAAATACCATGTCATTATTTTCAGATTCTAGCTGTACAGCCTTCAAAATAAAATATTTACTAATTTTTCTTTATATTTCTCAATGTTTTAAAGCCTAATTTAAATACAGAACACCAAGTACTTCACTTCAGCAGGAATAAAAATATTAGAGTTGATCTTCAAAGTGTCTGATAACTGTAACTCAGATACTCTAGATGCCAGAGAGAACTTTTGTCAGATGCATAGCTTTTAGTCTCTTACATTCATTACATAAACTGCCCAAGCACAGAACAACCATGCAACATGCATAAGTTGCTTTCAAAATGAGTTTTTAGCTACTGTGCATGCATGAAAATTTAAACAAGAGGAAAAAAAAGCGTTACGATCTTTCAAGCTTTTATAAAAACTTACCCTTGCTCATCAGAAAGCTTTTGAAACAGTCTGAGAAATCAGAAACCAAAAAAAAAGGTTCAGTGTCTTGATATTCACAACATTAATACCACCAGTACACCAGCACTCTCACTAAGTGAAGGGGAAACGGAAAGCTTGAGGACCAGCCAGCAAGGAATAGCACATCAGAGATCCGACACTAGCCATAAAACACATCAGGACTTGCATGATGTGTAAGTTGGGCAGAAAACTGACTGAACAAGGCAGCCTGCAAGTTTCCAATACCTCCTATTTAGCAACACTGCACAAATAGAGCCTTGCATTAATTCTGCACCACTTATTCTAGTGCTGCTGAACAGCACAATGCTCAAAAAATACTCATTTCAAGAAATGAAAATTAATACAACTTGAGTCCCAACAAGAAGCCTGGCCTACAGAGGCTGTTTTCTTGTTACTACGACCATCTCAGATACTAAAAGAAAATAATACTTGGAATGGATAAGAATAAAAGGCCACATATAGAAGTTTAGCACATTAGGTGGACAACCAAATTCATGCAGTGCGATTCAAGAGGATTTTTAGCATTCTTGAATATGAGTACTTTATTCTATTGAGTGAACTCCTAAAACGTGAAATATTTTCAAGTGCTTCAGAAATATCCCTCAGTGAAGCTCACACTCTGTTAACAGTATGAAGCTTAAAAATTAAATGCAGCAACATCGAAGTACCAACTGGAACATGGAAGTGGCTTAGTCACGAAGTAATGATGCACAGCTGGAAGAACTGCAACTTGCAATGCCGTATTTTCAGAGCTAAGGAAACATTCGAAACCACACGCTCCCCCAGTAAGTACAAAATCCATAGGAGAGCTAGGAAGTAGTTAAAAAAAAAACAATACTGAGTCAAAGGAGAGAAATTTTGAGTATACCAGGAAAGGATTAGGAAAAAGTATTAATCGGGACTGTATGAAAGCAGGGGGAGAAATACTAGCAGAATAGAATACGTCACAGTGGAATTCAATATTACATGGACACACACCTTGCATGCACCATGACTTTGGGCGGGCAAAACAACATTAATATATTTTTTTTTCACCCCACCTAATCATCTCAATACTGTGGCAGGACAGTTTATAAGCATCTTCAGACTTAGGTGCAAGCAAGAATGTCAGAATGTCTATCTCCAGAATTTGTCGTTAAAGCATTTGCGTGTTTCAGAAATGTTTTTACCAATTATATTGGGGAGAGAAAAAAAATATTTCTAGCTTCCATAGTCTTTTGAATAACCACTATTCCTGTTCAACCATGGAAAGAAACTTATGCAGAACTTTTGAGCCTGAAGGAATGAGACTATTTTTTCTCTAAAATAGCAGCTTGAAACTAGAAAAAAACATAGATTTTTTTTGTTGAAAATATGGTATTGCAGTCATGAGCTTTCATTCAAAGCAAATAAAAAGCTTGTCCAGGACGCCACGAACAAAGAGCAGCTTGGCACTCTACGAATGGGCGCAGCACAAGACGATGCTTTTTTGAATAGAAAGGGTTCAACTGCACTCAAGCGCAATCCGTGCAGGACACAACCTGACCTCTCCACCATTTGCCGTTTCTTGTGTCTAACTTTGCTGGCCTCCCTGATCGTTTCCCACTTCTTCCAGTCTTCTTCACTGCACGGACCCGGGATGAAATTAACTGGCTGGATGTTGCTTCCCACCTTCCAAGATTCAATCTTGCGGGTCAGCATGTCATCCTTCTTGTGGCGGGAAGATGGTGACAGCACTCTGCCATTGCTCTTTTTTTCTTCTGTTGTTGTGTTTTTTTCAAGTAAACATAGAAATTTGGACCGGATCTCCTCTGGAAGACTCCACGGATCAGGAAAGAGTGCTGGGTGATACTTGTCTGGAGCACCTGATAAAGGCACCTCTTTTTTTTGAGAGAGGATTTTACGGAAAATCATGTCATCCTTTTCCAAATCTGGAATCACAGGTTGTCCCTCTCTGGGTTGCAAAATTATCTCACCCTCTAGGGGAGGCTCCTCCTCAGATAATTTTTTTAAATACCTGGGGTCTTGGAGAACAACTTGATTCACATGGAAAGCCCCAGTTTTCCGAACGAACAAGTCATCGTTTTCTAAATCTGGATACAGACACCCGTTTTCCGCATCTCCTTGCTTGCATCCTGGTTCAAAGGAAATATTCTTTCTACATTTTATGAGCCTAGGGCCAGAAGTAGGATCAATTTTGGTCTTCGTTTCAGAAGACAAGTAGTCAGAGTATTTTTGCAGGGCCTGAAGTAACGAAAACTGACTGAAGCATATAAAACAAAAGGAGGGAAGTAAAAATATCATTAACTAGCAAGAAACAAGCAGATCACAACGCACTGAGTTATACATCTGGTTTAAACTTGCAGTACCCCTAGCAGTACAACTACACCACTTGGCATTCACCACCACGAACCGTAGCACAGCACATGTCAACCAATATAAAAGTATCACGGCATACTAACCTGCTCCGAAACAGCACGCTTACATGCTCACACATAAAGCCAGTAACCCTACGCAGCACGTCACGCTTTTGCACTTACATGGTTTCAGAAGACCAGCAACTTACGGCTACATTTAAAAAGAAAACAAAAACACACAGAAAAAAAAAAACAAACCAGAAGAAACAACAAAATAGTAATAACCAAAAAAGCGCAACATCACAGGACGTGGTTTAATTTCATTTAGCTGTTGCATATCCAGCCATTTCTTTTTGATGCAGCAAGAGTACAGCTCATGCAGCGATATCAACCTGGGCTGATCAGAAGCCTCCAAGATTTTTCCTTCTGCAATCTGTGACAAGGAACTTCCCACGAATTCAGCAGTTGGTTTATAGCTCTGATCCCTTCTGTAACTGGGGTTCCAGTCAAAACCTGGTCTTGGTTGATTAGCAACAATGGCAGAGCTTTGTTTGTAAGCAAATTCCTCATCCTCAGAATCTGATTTCTTTCTACTGTGTGGCAGCACAAAGAATGAGCAGAGGGAAAGAAAAAGACCCATGAAGTGTACGAATCGAGTAAAGTGCACAGTGGCAACAGTGTAATGGAAATAATATTTCAACTATTTTCTCAAAAAAAAAAAATAAAAAGAAAGAAAACATAGCCTGCTGCTACACTGGCAATAATAAAAAAAAAAAAAAAGAGTCATAAAACTACACTTCATTTGTAAGTTTTGCACACAGGAGAGAAACAGGGGCATGCATGAAAACGCACCTGAACCCTTGAATCTCTTTATACCAGGGTTTGAAAGAGGATTTCCTGATTTTTTTCCATAGCAATTCTTCTTCTGGAGTCCAAAACTTAGGAAGAAATTTGTCAAAAGCAACCACTGTATTTGCCGTTGAAGAACTTAGCTTGCGAAAATAGAGATCATCTTTTTCAATGTTTGGGATGCCTACTTCTTCTTCCTCGTCCTCATCAAAATACCCAGATAATTCTGAAGGAATGTTAACTCTTGGTTTGTTTTCCTCTTTAGCATCCAACTCCCTCTGCCTCCTCTGGTTACTGTTCAAAATACCCAATCAGTTAAGATATTTTAGGAGCAACTTGACAGAAAGAATGCAAAAAGGCATGCTTTTTGGCTCAGGAGTTCAACCTCATGAATGAAGCAAATTAGTTCTCAATTCCATCACTGCAGCACCAGAAATAACAATATATATTAAAAAAAAAAAAAGTTAAATGGTTATATCAGCATCTTAGCGCTCAGATAGAAATATGAACTTTGACAGAAAAGGCATAACAATTTATCAGCTGTGTTAAAATGACGATTAGAAGACTTAACTTTATGGAGTTATTTATGGACTGCATTTTAGGTAACACAATAGTTACTGGATCTTGGATTAGTATCTCTGACCTCAGTGGTTCAAGCATTGCAGCTAGTGGACCAGCTGGATAACTTTCTTGTGAGCAAGATTTAGGAGGGTCATTGCGCAACACGAAATGATGTCCAGGTGCAGCAGAGCTTACAGGGCTCTTTTTGACTAGAAATCTACGTTTTGCTAAGTCATCCATGACCACGTCGGGCAGCCTTCTTTCATCTTCTGAATCAGAGCCACTGTCATACTCATAGATCATCTGGAAGGAAGCTGGACTTGTGAGCCCACACTCTGCTCTGCTATTTTGGCAGGAAGCTACGGGATTCCTTTCACATCCACTGAGGTCGACCAAAACAGGAACAGAATGAAGACAGCGAAGTCATGAAGGCAATGATGAAACCCAAGAACTGCCCACTAATCTCATCTGTATGCACCAAGAAGCTGGACAACTGAAATTCATCACCATATTTTGATAGGCTTTAATGAGAAATTAAAACCATAGGTCTAGCTCCCATGAACTTGTAAAGGTCATTTAAAGGTCATTTAAATCCCCTGTCTAGAATCTGACCAGCCTCAAAACACTACTTAAACACCAGAAAACTAGTTATGTGGAACAAAGTAAAAAAATAAAGCCAAAACAAACAAAAAAACCAACCACACAACCACACCAAAACACCCTTCCTGTTAAAATATGGAAACTCAAATACTTTACTTCCTGTTGCAGCAACATCAGCTTTTCTTTAACTAATAAAGAAATAAATTATTTTAAAAGCCCTAAATCAAAGTCTGGCTTACTAAGACCACACACCAGTACCTTGAAAATGCTCCATCTGACTCAGTGAAGACTGGACTTGCCCAGCTCCTCCTGTTGTCTTCATTCTTCTCTGTCCTCTTCTTCCTTAAGGGTGCTGGCACATATGCTGTCTGCTTGTTTTTGTTGGGTAAGAAGCGATTGAAGTCAGTGGTAGGCTTTGGCTCAATCACAGAAATCCTACGGTAAGACCTGTCATCTTTATGGGAGTCGTGCATTTTGAAAGGCAGTTCTGAGTCCGTGTCACTGTCACAACCTTAGAAGAAAGGGGAGAGGAAGGAAGGCACAAACGTTATCCTTTAGACACAATCTTCCAGCACCAAAATCTTCTATAAGCAATTTCACTCTGTATTCAAGGTGTTTTATCAGCAAACTTGCTGAGCTACAGGCAGAACAGTAGGAGAGGTATTTTTAGAAGGTTGCTGTGAAGGTGCAATAAAGTCCGTTAAGCTGACATGTTTTGCATGCCCCTGCTACATTTGTTCCGTTCTTTTACTGTCACTGCACCCTGCAGGAAACAAAGAACTAACCTCTGGATGGAAGACGTAAAATGGCACAGAAGGTTTTAATTAAAAACATACTTGCCATTTGAATTTATTAACAAAGCCAGGTTACCAGGAAATAGTATAGTAACATGCCTATCCCACCAGATTTACACCCAGTAGAAGCCAACGGTTTGTCACGCATGGCCACTTGCTGCTTTACTCAGATCAGAAATTCTCCATGTGGCCTTGGCTCAATGGTTTTGCACGCGTGGTACAAAATCCAAAAGCTCACTATTTTTATAACTTTTAGACTACAAATTAGTATTGTATTTTAGAACTGGGAAATTAGAGTACAGTTGTAAGGATCCAATTTCACAAACTTTCTGCTTGTTACTTTTCTTTCCATGACTAACTATCAAAAATAACAACCACTCTTCAGTTTTAAATCTAGGATGGAAAAACCCTACTGCATCTACAAAAACAGAGTGAAGACACAGATTTGACATATCCATGGCTAGGAACAAGGCAAGAGACTTTTGCAAGTGTCGACTTTCAGGTGGACCCATCGGTATCTGAATTCTGTCAATTTTCCTTCCTGAACTATGGGAAAATACCCCATACGTGCACATACAGTAATGGGGCTGTGAGAGCAAGAGTCCCAGCAACCCCTCCTATGAAAGTTTATGTGAGCACTGCTTTGTTTCTACCAACTTAAAGGTCAATATTTGCTTAAGCAAAATCCAACTGCAGCAGTTGCAAAACTAGAGTTGCCTTTCCCAGAGTACTAAGTCCATACATTGTCTTCTCTCACACTTCCTAAGATATATGTCAACAAAAGATTTAAAAGAGGAAAAAACATACCTTCACTGCCACCTTTCAAAGTTATATCTGATGAAAAGCTGGTGGAGGATCTTGAACCGAGAGAGTCCAAGCTATCGAAGGAATCGTCTCTTTTATGTGTAGCTGAAGATGAGAAGGGCTCTCCCCGGTCAACGTACCAAATATCACCGTACCCACTATCCCTGCCACTTCTGTTCAGGTGACCAGACTCTTCGAGCGCCTATGACAATAAATTTTGAAAGGTTTTTTTCAACAATTTAAGGTAGGAGCACTACTCATGAGTTTTAACTCAAAAATTTTTTAAATGCATTTTGAGTGCACAACTGCAAACCCCCAAAAATGACTTGGACAGAAGATTCAACACAAGGTCTTGAATTCCTCTTATCTCAACCAAAGGGATTCAAGACAAGGATTTTCACAATCTACCACATCAATAAGAACAAGTGGATTCTGAATTTCATGATTATATGAGTCACAGAAGAACCAGTGGACTTCGACAACAAGCAACACAAACAAAACAAATGACTGTGTTCTCCAAACTAAGAATAAAATTAAATCCCTAAGAGATTGCCTAGAGTTGATGCTGTAATGTATAGCAAACTATACAATTCAGGCTGTTTGTTTACTATTCTTTTTGGATTCCTTACCTTAGTCAATGCTTGCCCTAATAGCTTCTCAAATGCTTTAAGGTTGAGGTATGGACCATTATAATGAGGGCTGCTTTGAGCTTTTCTTCCAAGCCAGTATAACGTAATCAAAACCTAAAAACAACAACAACAAAACCCAAATACAAACTTAATTCCTTAATGCCTTTCTGCTCATACCAGTATAAAAGAATCTCAGCATGCTGGTATAGATGTTTTTCCACAATGAATTGTAAAATCTTGTTTACAGTACTAGCTATGATCTCCATCAAAACCAATTAAGGAGTGTTATAATACAGCTCATGTATCTCAAATAAGCAAATATAAGTGTAATAATTAGAAACAGTACTTATTTGGGAAAGTAAGCTGCATGGAGATCATAGTAAGATGGCAATAATTTGCATCAGATAGATGAACAACTGAAGAATAAGGTAAACATGATAGTGCCACAAACAGAAACATTTTAGAGATACTTAATGAGAATTAGTGTGAAATTGTTTCAGAAAGCATTGAAATAAGTGTGTCTTACATTTTTCACTCTTCTGTTGGTCTCCTCCGGTCTGAAGCAGGGCAGGAAGTGAGAAAAACAAAACAAAAAGTTTTAAAATATCTGATTTAAAATTCAATTATTATTCAAGATTTAAAAGGTTTCAAGACCAATTAAAAGCCAGTAAAATAAATACGACTATGACTATTCCAAAAGAAATAAAAAAAATTTGCTTTGAATTCATAGGCTTAACTCTGTACTATTTCAATCGTTATGTATAAAGTGAGAAACTAGTTGATCTATTATAGTTTCTGACTGGAAAGGTACCCGGAAAGGCTCTAGGTTTTTTTAATTAGTTAAGGCTTTTAGTTGCCAACAAAATAACAGTGGAAAACAAGCTAATGACTTTGGGAAATATAGTCTCTATAAGCCAGGGAGACCTTTAGTTCCATATAAAAGCAGATTCCATTGTTACTTTTTCTCCAATTGTATTATGTTTTCTAAAGTATTTGCCTCGGACACAAAGAATGCTTCAGCCTTGAGAGAACTTTTCAGGGAAAAAAAATGAGCAGCTGAAATTGGGACAGCCTTTGAGATTTATCGTAGGGTTGGAAAGATGAGTTTGGTTTGCTTTTATGTAAAATAAAACAAATAAAAAAATAAGCCATTGTGCAATCGTTAACACTAGTAAACTTTCTTCCAGAAATATATAGCCAATTTGTGGCACGCCTCAGAAGTGCACACTCAGAGTCGTCCTCTTCTCCTGCTCATTTTAAGAGCAAGAAGAAACTTTTTGGATGGGATCCTCCCATAACTAAATACCTTGCAAAAAAAAACTTTTCACCTGCCCTGAATACTGTTCATTTGGGGTGGCTAAGCAGCAAACTTCACACACGGTACGGTGAAGGGGTTCAAACAAAAAACCACCATGAACTAAGACACGGCAGCAGGAAGACCTACACAGAGCCCCCTAACAGATCAGACTAGCGATGTATTAGGGCACCTATCCTGTTTCTGGCTGCCTAGGAGCAAGTTTGTCAAAGGTTGCAGGGAAAAGGTACAAATAATACGTTCAGGGAACAGTTATGAGGCAGCAAAACGATGACAGGGCCTGGTCAGGGTAGATGAGACTCTTCACGGAAATACAATACTCCAAGCAACGTGACAACCAGCAGGAACAGAGACAGTCCCTCCTTCTCTTTCCTTCCAGTTCGAGAGCTCCCTGCTCCACCTGGTGTAGCTGTAATTGCCTTGCCTGTCCCCCACACCATAAGGAAATCTGGCTGCCAGGAACTCAAAATCCTAAAACAGATCCAACCTGTGCAATCCCCACTTGCAGCTTCCTTAATATCACATGCTAGAGACACCACTGCCTTTGAAGTCAGTGACCTCTTCCTCAAGGATAAGGAGGAACCCTTCTTTAATGCTTACACATTCTTCTTTAATAGTTACACCTCTTTTTTAAACTATTATTATTTTTAAAAACCTTCAAACCTTCTGAAATGTGTTATTGTTCTTTTTTCACTGGAGACTATTTTTGATAAATTTCCTTTTCTTTTGATTATTTCCTTTTCTTCACTACATGGGTTTCTTTTCCAACGTCCGTGCTGCAGGACAACCATGGCTGTGACCTAATGTGTTGACTAGAGTATGGAAAATTATTTTCGTAGTCATCTGTATCAGCTTTATGCTTCCCACATCTGACAGTGAGCATTTTAAAAGTTTACATTCTTTAGCTTCAAGGTCTGAGAGCCTTTCATCAGGGCAGAACTTCTTGTTATTTGCAATTATACAAGCGGAGGCCAGGCATGCCCTTGCTAAGAATTCCTTAAAGTTTTGCTTCCAGAGTTTAGCGGTCTAGCAACAAGTGAAAAACTCTGCCCTGAGTCCGCTGGAGTCCAGCCTGGATACATGACTGTTGTACATCCATTCTGCATGAGTATTTCCATCCACTCATGTAGAAGCAAACAGGAAGAGCATTCAACTGGTTTTATATTTCAATGTATTTTCTACACATGAATAACCATAAATACACCAGGCCTTGCATATTTGGGCTGTAAACAATGCAAAACTTAGGGCATTTACATAAACTGAGACCCAAACTGCAGGCAGGGAAATACTTCACACGCTTGAATAAGAGACCGTGCTCCATTCATGTGTTTGCTCGGCTAACAACGACGGGAGCAAACGGACAAGGTGTGTGTCCTCCGTCAGAAAAGTTTCTTCACCTGTGTTACTACTCTCCTTCTCTTAACTACACCTATGGGTCTTTAAATCTTTTAAGCAACATTTCAGGACAGACATAGTCTGAACAGAAGAAAAAATAAAATAAAATAATAAAACCCCTGCTAATCTAGAACAGTAAGTTCCTCATTGATATAGGCATATATAAATTCTTTTATGGCTGAAGTAAGGGGAAGGAGGAGGATTCTTTATGATTAATGTATTCTCCTAAACTTTGTGTAAAACAAAAGATATAAAATCTTTTGGCAAAACAAAATTCTGAATAAAACAGGCCTTAAAAGTAATTTGACACCCCCAAACTTTACAGCTGCAGGTATGCAACTTGTAGAAGACACAGTTTGTATCCACTTGTTATCATTCTCCCAGTGAAATAAAGGCCTTTAGAAGTACAGCCTGGCCAAGCACACGATGCACATCTGAGCTTACGTACAGAAGGCATTGCCCAGTTACCCTCCAGTATATTGCATTTAAAACAGCTGGGCAAATATCTATTGGATAGAAGTGTGAGATAAACTGAAGAGCTTTTAAGAGGAATGACTTTTTCCCCGTGAGCATCAAAATGAAACAAAGCAAGATTTTAACTCAACTGCAATAAACGAAAACACAAAGTGAAATAATTATATCAAATAGAAGTTCTCCTTCATAAAGTGTTATCAAAATGTAAATATTATGCAGTACCATGAAAAGAATTCAGCTGGGGTCTTGTGTATACTTCTGAACAGCTACAGTTCATAGCAGGGGACAAGATGGAGGAGGCACCAATGTCAAATACAGCCAGTTCTTTGCTGCTGTGAGAGGAGGCAGGATCCTACCTTCTCTGACAGCCTGCTGCTACCCAATAGCAAGCTCCTGCTCCCACCTCTGCTCCTATTCTCCAGTCCCACTCTAAATATACGAGGCTGGAACAATCAGTTTCTCACACTATATTTGAAGAAACCAGTTGGAAGATGCGAGTGCAGGAACTTCACCAATTTAGCCTTTAAGGTTTTTAAACACTCCTGGACAATTATAACCTTATTTTGAACATGTGTACAGAAATGAAGTGTACACTGCTTATAGAGACGTTATATGTCTCTTTGACATTATATGGAAGCTATTCTAGGAACTGAAGGGGTAAACCACTTGAAGTATCTTTGTCAATGCAAATAAACACCAGTCCTACATGGGCAAAGTCTGGTTTTTGACATTTTCATCCAAAATCGTCATAGAGCCCAGTTAATGCAGACTATTGTCTTTATGAAAATATTATTCTGTGTAACCTAATTTCTGGCTTGAATAGATGAATGCTGTTACGCTGAAAGCTATGAGCAAGGCTGCTGCTTTGCTCAGGAAGGCACAGCCAACGCTGCATCTTCAAAACGGTCTGCTGAAAGAAGCGAGTTCTTGTCCAAATGATGATGCAACACGACTTACCAAACTATTTCATGTCATTTCAGTTTTCCCAGAAGCTTTTATACCTGCTTTCACTAACAATGCAACTTCTCTAAAAATGTCTGAACTAAGCAAAGGAAGCCGCTAAAGAGAGTGGTTAAGATCTTGCAGAAAGAATTTTATTCCAAATACTTCACTTGCTCTGGCCACAATCTCAGCATCTTAGCACTCATAAGTGTAAAAGAATAGTAACTCTGATCCTCTGCGTTATTTAATCTAACCCTAACGCCAAATCCCAACTCAACATTGTCAAAAACTTAAAAGTACAACGTCAATTTGCAAAGCATGAACTTTAATTGTTGGCAGTGGTTTCAATAAAAGCTTATATAGAACTTAAGTATTTTCCAGGAAAGCTAATCTTGATCTAACACAACATGAAAGTCTAAAGGTCACGAGATAACAATTTGTGGAGTTATTTTAATTATGAAGCATAACTGCATGATTCCAGGTTGAGCACTGATGCAAAAAGAAGTGCAATAACCACCCGTGGAGAATACTACCTTCTGTATAAATGATCTCATCTACGTCAATCCTTCAGCAAACAGAAAAATACAAATGAGACAGAAATAGCTCTCACTTGTTAGTAGGTGATGCATTTAGTGACCAAATATCTCACATATTTGAGGTTTGAACACAACACAGATTCACAGGCATCATATATGCCCAGCCAGCAGGGACCAACGGATGTTGCCTTACTGAGGACCACTCCACAAAAATAAAGCAAAGTGACACAGCAGATCAGCGGGTTGAGCCACAGCTCAAGGAATTTAGTTTCGGCTCTGCTGTTTGCTCAAGGTTAAATAGCAAAATTAGTCACCAAGGCCCTAGCCTGACAATACAAAGGCTTTGGCAGCAGTTCTAGCTTAAGGATTTCCTGGTCTCCCTTTCCCTTCCAGCTGCTCCTGTTTGCTGCCCCCATGGTTATGCCAACACGGCTCTGAATCACGTTGCGGTTCCACATCATGCATCAGGACCAGAGGGCTGTGCCTGTTTCTTTGTTTGGGTTTTTTCTGGTAATTTGGGTGTTGAAAAACCAAAAAAAAAGAAAACCAAATGTGTAACTCGCTCATCTGTTTTATAGCATGCTCGTACAAGCGACAACGTGGCAGAGGGGATGGGTGGCTGCAGAGGAGCAAGCAAGGTGGGCACAGCACAGGAGGACCCAGCTCCACAGGCCAGCAGCGTGAGTGTCCCTGTGTGATGAAACGCCAGCCAGAGGCACTCTGTGCTTCCCCTTCTTCTGCTGATGCTTCGCTCTGAGGAACGAGGAAAGCCTGCTAGTATTATTTTAATGCATTTTGATGTATTTTTAAAATAATTTTTAAAATACACTGCACAAGATAATCATATACCTTAAAGTAGCTAGCAGACCACAGTACTTTATGAAACCATGAACGAGACTTTATCAATTATAAAAATATATCCATTGGCAATGCTGACACATACACATGTACCTCTCCAGTCACTCCTCACAAGATAGCAGTACAATTTAAGTCGCTATGTTTAGGTTGGCGTAATTCAAGACTGTTAACAAACATTTCTTATAGTTTGGATTTTGTTTCCCTAACACATTAAATGGTTTGGTTCCCCCACATCCTAATGCATACTAAAGTACAGAAACCATGAATTCATTATGTCAAATCTATGTTGACACAACACTTATTATTTTCCACAGATAACAACATCAACGTGGAGCTCAAGACCAAATCCAAGATAACAAGAAGCTGCAGCAAAATTCTAGAAGATCATTTTACAGCATCCTGTTCAGAAATCATAGCTGAGGGTCTGTTTCTTATGTAGAAACATATTACATATTTACAGTATAGATATCAATCTGTGATTTAAAAAAAAAAAAAAAAAAAGAGGCTAGATGAGAGAATCCCCCTTCCCTAAATGAGTTATCTGCCGACAAGTGGCCACATGGTCATGCTGAAAGAGATAACACAAATCCAAACCCATTTACGGGGAGAAAGAAGGGACAGAGACACTCACACTGATAGAAAGGAATGTGCCAGTGACAAATGCACCCTGCCCAGTGCCAAACCCTTCCCTTGGTGACGAATATCCCAGAAACGCCAACAGCTGCCAAAGCTATCTATTTTCCATGCCTCCCTCTGTATTACAGATGTCATGAACACAGGACTTGCACAAATTTCTGTTTAAAAAAAGTATTGGTGCTCTCCCTTTGAACTTCCATCCACCAAGGCAGCAATTCCACCTCACAGATGTCCTCTGAAAGATTCAGAACCATGCCCTGGCCTGGGAGTCCAAGCAGAACAACAGACTGCAGAACAAGCCTGCTTCCGAGCTCCTCACTGAGCTCCAGGTGCTCTAGCCCGACACCCACCAGTTCCACTTACGCTTCCAAGGAGGATGTTGGAGGGTTTGAAGGATTCTCCACCCACTTCGAGGTATGCTGTGCAGGAGACAAACGCCGGCTGTCCAACTAGCAGTGAGCTTGTGCTAAATTTCAACCTCTTTCAACCACCTACTCAACTGCTATTAATATTGCCGTTATCGGATCTCACCGAATTCCCACGTGCTGCTGAGAATAGAAAGGCTCCAATGGAAGATGGGGCTGCCGCATGGGTACAGAAACATGAGGACATTCCTCCAGCACTTGGATTCTTAGCAAACTGATATTCAACCCCAACAGCCACAGCTCACTGCCGAGACGGATGGAAATAAAACTGTTAGGTTATGGCTGCAGTGTTCAAGAACAGCTTTTGGAAATGCACCTTTCTATTTGACTATAAAAAGAACATGTATTTTCCATAGCAACATATCCACCAGACCCAACGCCACTTACATCATTACAGCACAGAGAATCAGGTATAAAATGATGCAAAAAGCGTTTCTCCACTCCCCTGACCAAACCACCAGCAAGGAGCTCTGTGGGCCATGACGACCAAGCAGCCTGTCACCACCCCACGCTAATGAAGAGGCTGAGGGCTGGAGAAGAGATGCCCAAGAGGAGAAAGGTGGAGAGGGAACGCAGCTGGTCAACACCCTCCGTGGGAACGCACCCCCATCCATTGCCTCAGAGCCCATCCTTTCATTCTGCTTTTTGAGCATGGCGCTTCCTTGCTGATCTCACCCATTACACTTCCACGTTATTCTTAAAACCCTTATCAAAACAAAAACAGGCACTTCTAGAAACGCGCATCAGCCCTGGCAAGTCACTGGACACTCAATTTATCCATTTCCTCACACTCTTTTCCGACCCCTCCCTGGGTGGTCCACCTCTGCCAGCTTCCTCATATCTCAGCCTAATCTACAGGCTCTCCCAAAGAGAAAAAGTAACATCCAGTACAGAGAAGGGCAGAAAGCATACCTATTAAGTAAAACATAAAAATAAAACCCCTCAAAACCATCCCCAGAAGGACAAGCCTGTGCGAAGGAGCCTGACTGATAACCTGAGTGCTCCTTTGCTCTCATCTCAGGGGTGGGCAGGGGAAGAGGGATGGAACATCACTGCAGCAACAACTTGCACAGAAAGAAGACACTGATAGGATACCACAGCTTCCTTCTCAATTTTTAAGCCACACTAAAGAAAATTTCAATACTTATAATAATAACTGTAGCTTTCTTCCATTAGCCCTGTTCAGGTCTTTTTCTTGCTTCATTCCTAAAAAGCCCTAGAAGTCAGCAGGTTCACTAATTACAGGTAATTAAACTGGGTAGTACTTTATTAGTTTTGTTTCTTTGGGTTTTTTGTTTGTAGGTTTCCAGGGCAAATCTAGAATTTTTCCCCAGTCTGTATTAATTACTTGAAATTCCAGGTCTAGACTGGAACTTATGCAAAATAAATAGTGGGTATTTTATTTCTGAAAGCTACCATTATTTCTGGAAGCTACATGTTTTGGCAATACTTTTGCTATACTTTTTGCCATACTTGGGCCAAGAAGCATGAGAACATCCATTAACTCATGAGAAATGATTGAGTTTCTGCACAAGAAATTAGAAGCTGCAGCACTGACTGCAAGCTCACACAGAATGTTAGGAGTTCTCAAAAGAAACCAGTTCGTTCACATTCAAGAGGATGTTTGAATTTCAGAGGTGAAATTAATTGCTTTTCAAGAATGAAAAGTCACAACACTTAAGCACAGAAATTTAGATAGATGGATAGATAGCTACCATATCACTTATTTATACACCTTATAGATTTTTACAACTTCCAAAGAATTGGTCTTTAGAACTTGGAGCATATCACTTTGCTGGATCACTCCATATCTCCTATCTCCTTCATTTACCTCCCTGTTGTCCTTTTTTGTGGTTTTGTTTTGTTTTGTTTATATTTTGGGTTTGTTTTTTTTTTTAAAAAAAAAATCTGTACATAATTCTGTTGACCCTGGCACCAGCGTTCTAGTAAATGTTACCACTTCTACCTTTTTCTTTCTGGTTCTCTACATGTTGAGAATTTACACTCCCCCCTCCCAAAAATCAACAGAATCACACAATCACCTAGGTTGGAAGGGGCCTTTAAGATCATCTAGTGTAACCATAATAAAAAAACCAAACAAACAAGCCCAAAAAAACCAAAAAACAACACTAAACCTTATTCCTGAGCACTCGTCTATTGACTATTTCCAGGGATGGTGCCTCAATCACTTCCATGGGCAGCCAATTACAATGCCTGACAACTCTTTAGTGAAGAAATTTTTCCCAATATCCAAACTGAACTTCCCCTGGTGCAACCTGAGGCCATTTCCTCTTGTGTTTTCACCTGTAACTTGGGAGAAGAGACTTAACCCCACCTCTCTACAACCTCCTTTCAGGAGGTTCAACAGACTTGAGCTCATCCTGTTAATCATCATCTACATTAACTCCTCTGCATTCAAATTTGAAGATCCTTTCCCTTCATCACCCCCCACCAAACTAGACCATCTTGTGTAAATTTTGTAGATTAATTTGAAGAGAATTCCATATGGGGAACATACACTTGTGCTAGCATTCTTTCTAAAAGGAACAGTTGGTATATCAGAGGAATCACTCTGAAAAATAATTATCAAAATAGGAAATTAAGTGTGGTCCTAAAAGTTTTTAGAAATGTATACAAAAGCCACACAAAGGTGCAGCTGTTAAACTAGCATGGAAACAGCAAAACAACATTTTACAAAAATATTCTTCTGTATAAAGTATGTTATTTGCTTCAGCTAAGCTGCAGCAACCATGGCAACTCACAGTTAGCATTTTTTCAAGACAATACCAAAATCCACTTTCTCTATTGTCTGATGCCTCTTTGCCATTATTAAATTAAGTCTTTCTGAAATTGTTGTCCTTTTTCACTCTTACATCTAACCAAAGTATTTCAACATCTCCTCTCCCCATATGCAGATACCAGAGGCAGTTTTATAGAATAGCCCTCAATAATGACTCATTTATTCCATCTAAAGTATTGTTCAGACACTCCTGCACCAACTCTGGGTATGGATAAACAAGTTGCTGCAAGGCAAGCTAGGGTAAAAAATTTTCCACCTACCAACTACTCCATAGCAACTGCCTGTGTGCGCTCTCCTACCCTCGACCCCCAGGATTAATACAATCGTTCATATTGGATAAAGCATTCAGAGGTGGTCCTTTGGGAAGAGCTAGGACTTGGCAGGTTATACAACTTTGCTTGCTCAGAGAGACAGAGATATTTTTATAGCCTCTATAATCAGAGGGGAGGAAAAAAAACAAACCACACACCAAAAAAACAACCCACCCTCCTGCATTCAATCTCCTTCTTTAGTCTATGCCCAGAGGAAGATTTGGTAATTGTGATCCTTTGTTATTTTTGTGTCAAGCAAACAGGTGGTGATGTACAGGTGCCTTATGTGTAAGCAGAACAGTTTACCAAAGCCTAGAACACTCAATAGCAACTTCAGACGGTATATTTAATTTCTCATGGTATGCAAAAAAACCAAAAAAACCCCCTCATGTCTATACTGTATAATTTCTACCGGATATTTGGCAATGAACATATCCTCTGATAAAGAAAGAGGATGACTGACAGTAACTTATACCTGGTATTACTATGTTCATGCCTGTGCTAACATTGAGTTTCACCAAATAGGTATCTACTCGGTTGTTGTTGTTCTAATGCATACACAGGAAACAATTCAGCACAGAGGTGACTCACCAAGAGTTAACAGCAGAAACTACAGATGCCCTGTCCGTGGCCCAGCAGTGGGAAGCAATCCAGGCTTCAGTCTACTCCAGTTGCCATCACTGCAGGGGAGCCAAGACCCATATTGCCAGGTATACGCATAAGGATGGAAATATCCTCCTGAGAGCAGACAGATCTCCTGCATTTTGGGGGTATATGGAATATGCAGCACTTGGGAGTCACCTACAGAGATTTCTGATGGCTCATTTTTTCCCCTAGAGCAATTTCAAAGTAGTTCTGGCCAAACTATTGTACAAAAGGAGAGAGAATTGGGGCAGGGTCTACCCCAGCCACACTTTTCATTCTCAACTTTTGTTATATTATTAAAGAACAAATGCTTTAGCAGTTCAGACAGGGGTTACTAAAAAGCACAGCTTTGGGGAAAGTGTCATAGAGCTAGGATTTTGGAAATAATTTAGATTTATTTATAGAGGTGAACAGAGCAAAGATGACAAAACTGAAGTACCATCGCAGTTTATTCCGTGACAATGATTTTGGAAACAAGTTAAAGTGATGTTGGAATTTGTTCTTAAGTAGAAATAAATCACTACTTCATGACTGCATCATTTAGTTTAGTCTCTACCTTTGGAATAAGAACTTTAAAGGACTACTGGGTTTTCCCAGTAATATTTTTGGCAAAATATTTCACAAGCAAATAAGAAGCACTGAAGAAATTATAATGCTTCCTTTTTGAAATTTTGCCCAATTTTCTCTATGTTTCTTTGGGCTACCCTAGCAACACAGAGCACAACATCATCACTCATCACAGAGGGCACAAAAGTATGAAACACAGGTTGAACCTGACTTCTCTCTAGTGAAGTCAGTTCTCTATCAACTTAGATTAATGCATATATGCCCAAAAGAAGATACACAAATACTACTGAACTTAATTATCACCTATGTTTTCTTGATCTGCCTTCATTTGTGAAGACATATTTAGAGCCAGGAAAGAGCAGTTCAATTAATGCAGAGTCAAATGTTAATGTATTCACCCTTATCAGAAAGGAATCTTGAAAGAGGATGTATTCCCTTGAACCATCTCTCCCAGAGAGCAACACAATTTAGAAAAAGATACAAAAGTCGAGTAAAATTCAAAGTGTACTACTCCTAGCAAAAATGTGCCCTTTTGTTTTGGGAAACAGACAAGATCTAAGATAAGCAGGTATTATTGTCCACATTTGCTACCATTCTCACCTCCCATCCTCAGCTCCTGCAACATCCACACATAAGGAAGCTCCTTAAAGATACAACTATTCTTATTCAGGTTCCTTATGGCTTCAGATTAACCTCTGGAAAATTTGAAAAGACTACATTCGATTTTTTGCTACCAATATTACTGGTTAAGTATTAGCTTTTTGAAGGGAATAAGAACCTGTCCACCTTAGTGGACAATGGTGCTTTAAGGCTACTTAGAGCAGCCAAGTCAGAGGGTATTTTTAAACATTTGCTCAAAACATTAAGCTTTTTGGGCCAGGTTTTCAGGCCAAGTTTTTAATGCTGGAAAAATGAATGCTTCTTTACTGCAAAGTGAGAGAATGGGTAAAAATCCAAATACTTGCTTTGCCAGAATGTTAGAAAGTCTTGTGGGAGGCAAAAAGGGAGGGGGGAGGCAGAAAAAAAAAGTTAAGCTACTCTGCCCATATACCTCTGAAGTTGGAGAATTTACATCAGTTCTGAGCATCCCAACCTACTGAAACCAAACACACTATTAGTCACTTGAGAGTTTCTGTTGTAAAGCTAGAGGAGTCTGAGAATAAAAACTTGAACAAAATTAATGATATGGGAAAACAATCCCAGCCAGGGAACTATAGATGATCTCACACTTCTCTTTCACTGGTACTCATGGAGTATGTAATTTGTACCACAAAACTGATGACTGAAGGAAAAAGAAAGCTTAATACACCAATTAAGACACTACCAAAATGGTCCAACAAGCTATTACAACTAAGTCTGGTGGTAAGGAGGGAGTGGAACAAAACGATCCGATTCTGCTCCAAGTGAGGCCATGGCAATATTCCCAACATCTTTAATGAGTGTATGAGTAAATGCTAAATTAGGAATCTTCCTTCTTATGAGAAAGGAGATACTCTGTGCACCAACTCTTGGAAACCACAGTTAGCCATCTGCAGAATCTCACCAACTGCCCAGCCAGATGAAGCACTGGAGAAATAGGTTCCTTAAAACACACACTCGGTGGTTGTAAGCTATCCTTTCCAGAAGTCAATCAAACAGCAGAGCCAGAATAACACAAAAGTAACCTTTGGGCTCTCAAAGAGGCTATTCTGCAAATCCGTTCTCTGACAAACCTCATAATTTCTACACAAAGACCAGGCAGTCCTTTTGACCCAGATAAGGTTAACAGAAACCTTGAGACTCTCAGCTAGGAATCCACAGCTTTGGAAGGCTAAGGGTCTCTTGAAAACCCTGTTCATGGCAATTGTTATTGCGTTTAGTCATTGCAAAGATTAAATCAAACCAATGGCTAAACTGCAAAGTATGTCAATGGCACAAGATTGCTACAGGGCTTAGCTTCATAAGTGACAGTAGGCACAGTGCGTTAGTAGGTGCTAAATCCAGACCTGCTGCCTTGAGAATGTCTATGGAAGCAGCCCTTTTGAGTCTTTAGCCCTACTGGATTGAGGAATCCCAACAACAACAGTGCTGTCACTATATTCACCGTTTTACAATTCAATGAAGAGCCAAAATCTCATCATTCCCAATTATGACTGATAATGAATCCAGACAGGATGAGAAATGTTTAGCAGTTCATTAAAACTAATCTTATATTTCTCCTCTTGATTACACCTAATTCTGGTGTAGCCCGCCTGAAACAAATTACAACTGGGGAAGAATCACACAGGAAGCCACCTGAGAGGTCTCATCACCAACATGCATATTGCAACAGTGAAACTCAGAATAACTTCCAAGGTCTCCCCTCCTCCTTTTCACCTCTGGGCTAACAGAGCCCAGAGTTAACTCAGTTCAATGGAGGAATAAGCAGTAGCATCCCCCAATAAGGAGAGGATAAATCAGTCTCTGATGAAGGTTTAGGAATAGGTTGTCAAAATACAGCAAAAGTCAGGTTTCACACTTTGACAGGAAGTCAATCACCATAAAGTAGAGGAGAAAAGAACACAATGGAAATACCATCACCCTTTCTTGCACAGAGAACATACATGGGAGATCATGATGTTTGGTTGCCAGATGGTAAACTGTTGACCCCATTATCCACATAACATGAAGTTTTTTGCAATATATTTTCACTTTCTTGATGCTTAGCATTAGACAGGTGGAGAAGGTCATGAAAAAATAGCTGGAGTGCTCTTAACATATTATCATCAACATTTCAGTGTAGATGCAGTTAGTGGCCCAATTAACCTGCTACAATATACATTTTAAAATAAATTTAGTAAGAGTCACTGTTGCAGCTATTTTTTTTTAGTAAGTGAATGTACAAAGACATGAAATAGTCTTCATCAAGGAAATACTTTTACAGAAGAGAAGTACAGTGCAAAAGTTTTCTAAGTTACTCAAAAATAGCTTCTACTGCAGTGTAAGTTATGCAAGCCTCATCTTTAATAGCATAAATCATACTATCAGAAACAGCTCATGATATAACAAATCAGCCATCTGTTTGATGCTACTTTATTGGAAGATACTGATTCAGAACCACTGCAGTAGTCCGATATTTACTGCTCAAAGAGAAATTAGATGAATCTGAAGTATTTTTGCCATCGCATTTAAAGCTCTTTGCTTGAAAAAACAACACTGAGTACATGTAAAAGTATGCACCCCAAAATTTTTTTCATGTAGGAAAGAATCCGTGGAAGCTTTTACTAGGGAGAGAAATCCCAAATTGTTGCACGAACTCTGGACAAAATGTCAAGTATGCAATTATTTGAACTATTATTAAAAGTAACTAGTTATTACTTAAGTGCCTGAAGGGAAAATACTAACAGACACCGGATAGGTACACACAGGTGAATATACTTGAATTTTTTTGTATAATAAAGTTATCAACAAAACCCAGGCTATGCTTCAAAAAGGAAACCCACCAGGAAAAGAATAATAAATTAAAAGCATAGAAGTTTCTCTTCTTTGCAAAGAGAAAAAACAAACTCCTGTCAAAAACACTCCTCTTTTTAAGCAGCAACATTGACATTTTAGCATTGAGGGTTGCTGATAGGATAGAAATCAGCAGATTGAATGTGAAGTAAATAGGCCTTTAAAAATACATAAGTGCACATTTAAATTCATTCTGTGCTGATTTACAGTGTGTAAAAATCTCCAGTACACTCATTTTCAGTGTCATACCAATTTCCCTCAAAAATATGTTCACTAACATGCTCATGATTCCACAACAGCTTACAGAAATAAAAACTGTCTTGAAATTCTGCTTTCTTCAAAAAGACTTTTATTTTTTGTTAAGTTTGGCTTGCATCGAAGATCCTGTGTTTTCACGGATACAACTGAGCCTTGCCAAAGTGCTTTTACAAGTCAAAGGCTGGCCAGGGAGTACCACCAGGATGAGAGTGCTTTAGTCAAACCAAAAAGAAATTATTTGAAAAGTCATAGAATCATAGAATTGTCTAGGTTGGACATCTAGTCCAACTATCAACCTAACCCTGACAAAACTAAACCATATTCTTAAGGACTACGTCAAGCCGTCTTTTGAACACTTCCAGGGATGGCGCCTCAACCATCCCTGCCATTTCCAATGCCCGATAACCCTCTCCATGAAGAAATGTTTCCTAATATCCAATCTAAATCTCCCCTGGTGCAACTTGAGGCCATTGCCCTTTGTCCTATCTCCAGTGACTTGGGACATGAAGCTGACCCCAGCCTCTCTACACCCCCCTTTCAGGAAGTTCTAAAGTATGATAAGGTCTCTCCTCAGCCTCCTCTTCCTCAGACTAAACAACCCAGCTCCCTCAGCCTCTCCTCATAAGACTTACTGTCCAGACCCCTCACCAGCTTTATTGCCCTTCTCTGGACCCACTACGGCACCTCAATGTCTTTTTTGTGGTAAGGGGCCCAAAACTGGACACAGTACTCAAATTAAACATATAATTATCCAATGAAGACAATACCACAGTGTTTACTCTCTTAAATAATTAGCGATTTTACTGCAGGTACAAAGATTGGAATGGAATATAATTAGCTTTGTTTAAAGAGCCAACAACTTTTTCTGCCCTCTCTTTTCTACAAGGCTTTTAAGTTGACCATCTACACCCAGTTTCTCTTATATTCTTTTCTTTTACCCTCTATCTTGCTGTGTTGACCATTACTTGAAGAAGAACCCATGCTTTTAAATCCTGGCTATAAACTAATTGTGTCTGTATCCTCCACTGCCAAAGAAAGTACAAGGTAATTTTTTCTAATAATTACCTGCTAATTATTTTTTTTTAATGTAAGGATCAAGACATTACACACTTTAATAGGCAAATGCATGGAAACCTCTACAGCTACCTTTTGCAATACGATTAAAGACTAACCTTTAATAACTGTCACCTGCCCTCTACTTCAAAGCACATACTCTTTGAGGTTGACCCCGTGCTGCTGTTTGTTTTGAGAGTTGCCTGGCAGACACCTCTGAGCAATGGAGAATGAAAACAGCGAGAAAGAATCTTTCCTGGGTATCCCAAATTAGCTGGAGAGTTATCAGATGGCTATTCTGACTGATAGCAGCAGTAGCACACAGACCATCTACAGCCAAAGAACCAGAATCTCAGACGATGCTACCCCCCCTTCTCATTTACAGTAAAAGCAGATTCAAGATTAATCTTTACCTGTAAAGTATTTTAAATACACTCATTTTGAAACTGAAGGGAATCCTCATAATTAAACATACAGCATTACCAAAGAAGTCACAGTACCAAGAGCTGAAGTAACCTGAAGTAATTCACTAAAGTACTCTCTCATGGGTGAAGGTAGAAAACACACTGTTTAGTGGTTTTCTTCCACCATTTTCATTGCTCCGTATTTCAGCTTATAAGGAACCCAGTCTTTCCTGCAACTACAGATGCACAAACACCAGGAACATGTTCCATTAGACATTGTATGCCAAAACCTACATGCAATTAAGCTTGACCAAACAGTTTCTAGGAGCTTGAACATATTTGCTCTCCTGACAAAAATTCTGCAAACAAAAGCTCCTTCTATAAGTAAAGTGCGTGTGCCTTTGGTACATGTCCATCAAAAAGATTCCTTCCCTGGGAGATAAAAGTGAGCTTCTCTCTTCTGACTGATCAGACAGCAATACGCCATTTTTACATGATGGAAACCACACAAACACATTCCTGGGCAACGGGAGACAAGAAGAAATGTCCAGTGTTCACTGTTTCTCCACCTTCCCTGAACTGGAATAAAGCCAGTAATAAAACTTACAGCTCAGGCTCCTCTTGGACCCAAGTTAAAAAAACTGCAGGCATACAAATTCAAATCATTCTGCCATATACAACATGGTACTTGAAAGTGAGAAAATTCATTTTGGTGATGATGACTTGCAATGCTTCTCTAATACTAGTGACCAGCTGAGATCTGTGTCTGAGTGACAGTTAATAAAAGAAATAAAGAGAATGATTCTTCCACATTAGCTTTAAATCAAGTTTTGCTGCGATTTCTCTTGTCCTCACTACATTGTCCTCTAACAAGTTCTGTAGAGGAACAAAGTAATTTAAGCAAAGCTCATGTTAGATGGCTACATCAAGCAGCACAATATAGAAACACTGAAGCTCTTGTGGAACAAGAAAAGATGGGAAAGGAGAAAGCCATGATGTGGTGTTACTCCAGCAGGACACAGTCACAGGTGCTGACAACACTCACTCCAGATGCACTGTGGTGGGACACTGCTCTGGGTCAGTCCTTGCAGTAGTAGCAGAAGAAGATGCTGTTCCCATGACGTAGGGTGTTAAGCCAACCCAGCACAGACCTACCCCTGATCAAGTAAAACCAAGAGAAGCTGTGTACTACCTGACCCAGTGGACTCCTTTCTTCCTCCCAGATGAGGCTACCTGGGAAGAAGCGTTCACTGATTTTTCTGATCTACTTCCACACAAGCATTTTCACTTCTTGCTCATACTTGAGCTGCTTGAGGGAACCAAGCTTTCATCTTTTATTCTCCTCATATACGGTTATGTTCAGCTTGTATTTCTATTTAGACAGTTTTTCAAGCCATTGCACTTTTTCACTGTAAAATTAATCCTTTTGGGAAAGGATATTTAAAAAAAAAAAAAATGCTAAGAAGCGAAGTGTCATGTACCAGATTCATTCTTAAAATGAAGATTTCTAGTGACTTTCTAGTGGGAGGTGTCCCTGCCCATGGCAGGGGGGTTGGAACTAGATGATCTCTAAGGTCCCTTCCAACCCGAACCATTCTACGATTCCATGATAAGATTTCCTACCTCTTCTCAGCCCTATTTCAGTTCAAATTTGAGTTCAGTGAAGATTTCACAACTAGCCAAATTAAGTTCCAGGTTGAGAATGGATTTTGAATTCTCATTGGATTCAGGTTCTTCCTGAGTTTTACCTTGCCCAGCTTCCACCCCCCTTGTCTGCCCTTCCACTGCAGTGCCCATTTGTATAAATACACTTTCTGAGAAAACCAAAAAGTACCAGTCCTTCATTCCAGCTTTTCACCTGATAAAGCTCACGCTGTCTATTAGAGAAAGGAAGATTATCAAGCAACTTGGGTGGACACTTAGCACCAGTGTGAGCAGAGTACCTTAGTTTATTCTGAGAGTCTGAATGATCACACTCTTCTGTAGGGGTACTGGCAGACCAGGAGATGTGTCCTCATGTGTTGGCAGCCTGGTGCAGAACTGAGAGCAGCTACTCATCACTCCTGTGCTACCCAAGCAAGCAAAGCTCCGACACATGGATTTGGGCTGTTCAGTGCCATCATTCCCTGAATTCATAGATTTAAAACACCACCCAAACAATGAAAAAGAATACTGAACAGAAAATAGAAGTCATTTACAAATGCAGTCACATCATTTTGGTGATGATCAATACCCTAGACTGACTACACAACCTGTGTAAACTGGAGATTTCTGTATAGGTTCTTTAATAACTAAACAAACTAGTTTGTTGAATACATTCAGGAATTATTCAAACAGTATTAGAAAAGACCAAAATAAACCAAAGAATTTGGTCACAGCTTAAAAAGGAAAATGCTTCAGAAAGACAAAATGTTGTTTACAAAACGAAAAGTATCCTTTTACAAGATAATTTTTTTCCTCTTGAAGGAACTAAAACATCACAATGAAATGGCAAATACTAGTAAATCCCCAGTGTTAAGTGACTTTTGTATGATTTCTCAACAGCAGCCAATTCAAGAAGCGAGTTTGGATTTCAAAGAATAAAATGTTCTGCACAGAGAGTGTTTTGCAGGATGAGCACAGCAGAGGAGTATCATTACTGATGCATCTTATTCTGCGCTTATTCAATCTGGGTGGGTGTGCCTTCTGCACTACCATCTGATGTGTGATCTTACAGTTACATTACCCATGCCAAAATGGGTAACAAAACCTCTTAAATTAACTGATCTTTTAAAAGCAAAAGTAGGCTTTAAGTAATGATGCTGAATATAGTATATGCAAATACACGTGCCACCTTATTTCAAGTAGATTTCAGCCATTCTGATTTATTTCTCTTATGAAGCTTTAACTAAAATTTCAAATGGCTTGATGAAAAATCATCATATGTTATATTTCTAAGAAATTATAATATTTTTGCCCATGATCGCACAGCTTGGTCACATACTAATCTAAATTAGGAGACCTACCATTTCATTCATCTTTTTCAGTAAATCTGCATAATGTTCCACTCTTGCTCAAGATTAACAACAGTAGATTACTTACTTGATTTAGCAAATCAAATTAATTGCTTCTATAAAATTTGCACCTGATTTTTTTTCTTTAGTTTTGCTTCTTGGAGGAGGTTATCATAGATCTACAGAAGTTAAAAGCAGACTTCACTGGATGCATCCTTTCCAAAACTACAGGCAGGAACGTTCACATGGGGCGGTATCAAAACACTATCTAACCCAGGATCCCATCCTCCTGTGCATCCCCTAAGGAAGAGTAAACACGGAGCAGATGCTTCTCCCTCGAGGACTTCCCAAGTTACTCCCAAGTCCCCAAATTAAGTAACTCTTTAAAGATTTCCCTTCTGTGAACTCCTCCACTACCCCTTGAACTCAAGTAAACTTTTATCATTGAAAGCATCTGTTGACAAGAAAGTCTACTGCCCCTTCATTTGGTTCATTGATTGTTCATGTAACATGGGACACGGTGGCCAGTTGAACCACATTGTCCATGCCATCTCCCAGGTGTTTTTTTTTTGTTTATTTGTTGGTTTGTTTTAAGCTTGCTACATTTTTTCCACCTCTTCTCTGCATCCATCATCACTCTTACAGGCTCAACTAAACCTGCAGCAGAAGCTATTCCTACTTTGATCACAGAAACACTACGAGGATGAAGATATTTCAGTTCCATAGATTTGATTTTAGAGGAGTGTGGGGAAGTGAAGTGGGAGAGTGAGGGAAGGGAAAGAGATCAAAGTCCAAAGCTCCACATGGCATTTACAGTGGGAAACTCCAGATTACCCCCAGCATCACAGCAATGTGCCTTTTTTTTTTTTTCCCTATTCCAAATACTTCAAAATAATGCTTGGGGTTTTCTTCTAGGTGGGGTTTTTTGGGCTGGTGGTGCTTTGTGGGTTTTGTTGGGGTTTTTTGTTTGTTTGGGGTTTTTTTATGTTGTTGGCTTTGATTTCTTTTTCTCTTGGGCTGCCACTGAACAGATGCCTTCACAAAACTAACCCCATTATACAGTTTCTGAAAAAATTAAGCTGCAAACTACTATTGAAAGCTGTTTACTAGGCTAGTCAAAAGCAGTAACTTTGGACACATTAGGGTTAGTTTGTGGAACTTCATAGTAATTCCCAAACTGTACAGATCTGTGATGAAAATACATCACATCTTCAAGTCAAACCACATACAAATATACCATACCTTCTGTTAACTTGGGCATTTTTAGCTAGCGCTTCACCAAGTACATCCTTCACCCCAGCAAACGATCACAGCTGAGAGCATCTTGAAAGCATCAGGTCACAGAGTTAAAAAGGATATATTACTGCCCCATAAATCTAGCATTTATTCACAAGGCACAAGTGGTTGCCTGTAATTTAATAGCCTTTGCAAAAGCAGAAGTATTTTGAACTTAGCCTCCCTTTCCCCGCCCCAGTTAAACATTTTATCATATAAAACATTGGAATCCACGTCAGTTGATGCGTATCTGTACATGCTGGGTTCAAAGGTGTGTTACGTGTTTGCATTTGCAGGACGTTTTTTATCTAGAAGGGAAAGGAAAGAAGAAATATCATCCCCATTAGTCGACCTTCTCACTCTAGTCACAGCCACCGACTGCAGCAGGTCCCAAAATTTTTCTTTCTTGTGTCAGTTTCTGATATCACACTCCCCTCCCCGAGAAGACGGGAACATGGGGAGGGCGCAGTCCTTATGCCAGAGGGCAGGGCTGGCAGAAGGACTGGCTCTGCAGGAAGGAACATCATGACATCCAACAAGGACAAAGTCCGAGCCCTGCCCCTGGGGTGGACCTAACCCCTGCGATGGCAGAGTGGGGTGGGGAGCCGGGCCAGGCAGTCCTACTGTGGCTGTGCCAGCAGCAGATCCTGGCACAGCCAGCCAACAGCACGTGGGGCTGTACGAAATGGAGCATGGCCAGAAAGCTGATGGACCTGATCATCTCCCCTTTCCTCAGAGCTTGTTTTGCCACATCTATAATGCTGCCACCTCCAGTTTGGTGCCCCCCCAGAACAGGAAAGATGTTGGTAAAGTGAAGCAAGTTGAGTAGAGGCCACCACGATGGTGAGGGCTGGAGATCTTGAGCTTGATTGTCCAGTTGTTTGGTTTTTTTTTCCTTTTGTTTCTTAACAACAACAAATCTCTATCATTTAAAAGAAACATGAAAAGATAATGCCTTTGTGTGGTTAAGCTTGGCTGCTACCTAGCCCTCTTCATTTCTCTCTCCCCTCCACCCCGTCTTGTCTTCTAACTGTGTAGTTAGACATGATTTTATTTAACTCGTTTAAGTTACAAGATGAAAACAGCTCTGCAACCCTCTTGACGTGTGTTTAAAAAAAATATTTTAATTTGTTTTTGCATTAACAATTACATTCTGTAGTGCTTACAGCAGAAAACTTGTTAATGCTACTTTGAAGGATACTATGAGTGCTACAATTAAGCAGTAATAACAATTGGAGTTGAAATATCTTAAAGCAGTGTAACAATAGCATCAATCACAGTTCAGGAATAAAAATGGCCAAAGTTAGGATTTTGTATGAAGTAGGATCCAGAACTTTCAATACACTGCTCAGCTTTACTTTCCCTATTTGCAGAGCATGGTTAACAAGCTCACGTATTTGTGGAAAATTTCAAGAAGGTGGCTTCCCCCAGTATTTAAAAATAAGGCCTCTTCCTATTGAGTTGTCTGTCTACAGAAAAGCTAAATGCATTTCAGCAATTTTGCTGTAAAATACAACTAAAATTATTAATATCATGAATTTGCTTTCATATTCATTCACAATCATAAAAGTGATATGAAGGTAACAAGCTTATTCTTTTGAGAAGTCCTATAAATTCCAACTTCAGACACAAACCCTTTTTTTTTGTACAAGAAAAAAGAAAAACACCACCAAGAGATGCAGGTTTTCTCTTTATCTTCTTTTGTAACTCAATGCTACTCATCCAAATTGCTTCCCTCTCTCTACACCATTTTTTTATAAATTGCATTTAATCCTAGAATGTTAGGGGACTGATGTGCATGCTTAGAATGGGTACAGGTTTAGATGTATTCCCCATGGGAATCCTAAAGGGTTAGAGACACTTCTCTTAATACGAAGCAAAAGAGCATTTTAAAACTTTGTAAAGGTGTTTAGTAATAATGGTTTTGTGCCCCCACAAAAGTTATTCCAGAGATATTGTAAAAGGATCAAAAATGAGGATTTTGACCAAATCAAAACCTTTCACCAGAAAGCTACTCTAACCTTCTTCTGCAAACCACTCAGTTTTGTAGGATAACTTTAAATTCCAATATACCGCTATACATCTGTGTCACTAAAGGTACCTGAACTGTTCTAGATACAACTAACACATTAATGTCATTTTTTCCAGATTTTTTCAGACTCTTCCTGTCCACTTGTAGGTACAGGGATACAAATCCAAAATTTCCCCATTCTTACAGCAGAACCATCTTCACAAAATAGATTACCGGTAAATCAAACACTATCAAGAGAGTAATCCTATAAAGGAAGTTATTAACTGTAAAATTACTCAACAGAAAAAAAGAATTAACAATCTCTTAATGATCAAAAACTTCACAGAAAGATTAAATAGCACTCCACCCAACACTTTATGGACTTTACACTGAAGAGTTGGAGGTAAGCTTCTAGCAGGTGTGGTCCAAAGCCTGGAAGTTATTTTATTGCCTACAATGGTTTTAATGTAATGATTTAAAGCTTATGCAAATTAATGACATGAATGTGAATATTTTACACTAAGGACAACAGTTTCACAAGGCTGATAAAATATGCTCTTTTTTCATTTTCTTTACCTCTGCATAACTATCATCAATAAGTTAAATGCGATAAATGAATGATCTTGAAATTAGTTGCATAATAAACAAAATAAATACAATGTTTAGAATATGGCTATGCCCAGGAAGATTAGTTGCTGTAAATATTACCCATTTCTGTCAAAATATCCAAAGCCAAAAGAGAATTTCCACACTTACTAAGTCATAGGAACATTTCTAGAGTCATTCTGAATTGAGGGTGCTGCACTTTTCCATTTCAAGGGAAGTGTCACTAGGAAACTCAGTTACCACAATAAAAGCCTATTACAACCACATGTGGAAGAAATGTTATTTCCCTGGATATAAAGGAAAAAAAATAAAAAGCAGCATTCATTGTTCTAATTAAATTTTGGTTAAATGGTTTGCATTTCAGCTTTGAAGACGCACAAAACACAGTCTTTGATTCCTTTCATCTCAACTTGAATTCAGAGATAGTTTCTTAAACCTTCATGCCCCAGCCTTTAGCATGATTGACTCTAGTCACACAGTTATAAGCTGGAAATAGGACACAGGTGTAAGTTTTGGGCTTACTACTATCTTAATTCTTGCACTGAATCTTTTGGCTTTCATCCAGTCCACAACCTTCTATTCTACACAAAATAAAAAAAGCAGGAAAGGGTGGTTCTGTGTTATGTTTTGGGTGTTTTGTTCTGTTTTTTTTTTTTCTTTTTTTTATGTCAAGTTAGAACTAGATTTTTCAATGCATTAAAACGTGGGGGGAAAAAAAAAAAAATCAGTACAAAAATTCAGGTTCAGCTCCACCATGCCCTCTTATTAGAAGCATGAAATACTTGAGCAAAAAAGTTTTCAAGCAGATAGAGTAACTCTGCAAACATATTAGATATGGAAGAAGTCCCGAGTGCAAACTCAGTGTTATCAAGAGCAAACACCATCTCTGAGCTACCTGATCACAAACTAGCTCACACTTTCTCTCTCTGACAGCATGAGCCAATCTGTGGGCAACTTGTGCCTCTCTCAACTCTTGCATCCTTTGAGCAAAATATGGCAGCTCTTCCCAAGGCACAAAATGAGATACAAGTCCCAAATGAGTATCTTAAGAGTGCAAAGTATCTGCACCTTAAGCTTCCAGGTAAATCCCTGGAATTACAAAGAACTGAGTGTTATTCGCAAAGCAACACAAAAAAATTCCTCTTAAGATTGAGCAGTGGTACTGCTTTCACAATTAAAGCTCTCCAAAAATCAGGTTTCTACGAGCACCGACAACAATCTTCCACTCAAAAAGACTATCTTTTCAGTGGTTTCTATGCAGATTGTTTTCTTCAGTGATCTATTTGGCAGTGGTACCATTCATCTCAAAGAACAAAAATTTCACTTTGCCTTTGTTGACCTTGCAGGAAACACAAGTGGAATCAGGAAATCCAGCATATTCCCCAGGACTAGACAGGAAGAATATGGAAGTCATGAGAAATTATCACCTCATATAGTAAAAACAAAACAAAACTAAACAAAAAATACCCCACCCTAACTTTTTTCTAAATAGAAATTAAAATCTACAGTTATTTTCCTGTCACACGAAGAATGAGAAGGTGCTAAAACACTGAATGTAGAACTGGAAGAAGCTACCATCTGCATTCAACCCCTCTCTGCTACTGTTTAGCCGCCATTTTCAGGTACCCTATTATATCTGCTCATTTAGTGGTTGCACCCAAAAAGACAAGTGAGGCACCTTCATCACTGAAGGGAAGCACTGGTGTTATTCAAAACTGAAATATGGGATAAAGAAGGTAAGTACCAGAGAATGCTTTGTATTTGGCTTAGCATGGTACTAGAAGGCTTCCTTTTTGAGATGGTTTCTTAGTTAGGGACAATAGTTGTGATATGGCAGGTAGTGATTCTGCATGTATGCTTAAAAATAGTTTATGTTGGTATAATGGGTATTTAATCAGAAGAAAATCCCATGAAATGTATCCTGCTCCAGATGGACAAAGAGATGCAGAATATGTACTTAGATCTGCATCACTTAGCAACTATTTAATTTTCTCAGGCTTTATTTTCAAAGCTTATTTGTGGTATTTTAAATTCAGAAAGTATTATCTCTGAACTGAAATAGAGAGCCTGTCTCAAAAACTCAGCTTCTGAAATGCATGAACCAAAGGATGAATGTGACGGCTAACAGTTGTTACTTCCCTCCAGTTGGCTCCAGTTCTATATGCTACAGAAAGCACGGCATCCAAATTCTTCCAGACTTGCTTTTTGCTTTAGGAAATAATGAAACCTAATGGCAAATGAAATGGCATAATGAAACATAATGGGCAAAAGACACATTAAACTGCTAAATTAAAACTATCCATAAGTTAGAAATGTCAGGACCAGAGTCAGAGCTCCGTTATTTCATCTCATGTATGCACTTAATCCCACTTCAGCAAGACTTCTCTGACATGGTTTTCTGTTTGCTTTATACTATGTACACTTCATTTAGCACATACGATTGATAATGAATATATGAAGAAGTGCAGAGCAGCAAAAGGTTGGAAGCTTTATCCAAATACCAAGTTCTGCAAGGTGCTGAGATACTTCCAGCTCTCCTTGGAGACAATTTTTGAGTTTTATTCAAGACCTACTCTCAATATAACTGTAGTAGTAATATTAATAGAAGCCAAATATTTTTATTTGATATTTTATTGAAGAATTATTATAGTAGAACTTCAACATCAAGCCTCAGGGTTACTTATGGTAACTTTACAAAAAAAGTTCGCTATTTATTATTAAGGCAGTGAATTGTTTCATCATTTTTTTTATTAGAATTAGAATTTTTTTCAGATGGAAGAAGTCATTTTCTTGAAAGACAAAACAAATTTTAATTATACCATCCACCTGATTGTTCAGGCTGCCTCCTTTAAAACTGCTAATTGGGATAACACATTCCTTCAGAATAGAAGTTTGGTGTCTGCCTAAGCAAACTCTAGCTTCACTTTTAGCTCCATGGCATGATTTTACTAAGAACCCTTCCACAACTGGGTGTGTCATCTCTAGAGAGCTGGGCAAGGAAGTGCTTAACATTTTTAAATTAGTAACCATGCTGACAACTGAGAGTCACTAAGCTCCTATTACACTTTTTACTTTGATAGACCTAAAAAAGAATCAAATGAAGTATTAAGACAACTTTCATTACTATAAAAAAAAAAAAAAACAACCCAAGCAAACAAACAAAAAAAATCCTAAGTCATCAAGCTGCTGGGCTTTAAAATAACAAGTCCTCGGATTAAAACGTGTAAGATCCTAGGCTAACAAAATCAAAGAAACTGGAAGAACTCCAGGAGGGACACATACGTATTTACACAAATAACTAGCTACAAAACAAGGAGATATGCACATGACTGATGGACATGGTATGCGAGGAATAAATCCATCTGGATAATCTTTATTGGAACACATGACAAATAACTGTACTGTACCCTTGAACAATAACTTCTGCAGATTTACAGAAAGACTGAACTATAAATCTCAGACATTAATCCACACTTTCATTTTCTTTGGCAGAAAAGAAACCATCCATGCCAGTATATTTTTCCACATCACCCGACTACTAAGCTCATCGCTGATCTGGCAAAGCATAAGGTTTGCAAGGCTTTGAATAGCAACCAGCAATTTTAACCAGCCCTCTTCACACAAACTTCTAAACAATAAAATTTTAAGGAGCTTTTTCTTTGCAAAAAGGATAATCACTTAATCACTTGGAACTGAGAGTCCAGATATTTAAGAGGATTCTTGCCTCTCCTGTCCCAGATACTAGTAGTAATTACAGAGCAGGGTTTCACATTATGCCTGTGCATCATCCCAGTTGCAACAGAAAACAAAACACAAGTGAAAGTTGCAACCTCCTTACCAGATAGGAAGATTATATTCCTAGTGCAGCTTCTGTTAAGCTGTGAGGAACACAGGGTCTTTACCTTAACTCAGGTGACACAAGAACATTACACCACGTCCAAATAAAGAGCTTGGTATTTCTTAATGGCTTGGCATGATTGTTGATGAGACAGAAAGACCGAACGCAATCAGCAGAGGTACACTGAAAGGCAGCAAGTAAACGAGGTACGAGGAGGAAAAGAACTTTTCCTGCTGGGAAGGGAGCCTGCCAAGGTGGGACAGGACAGCAGTCTGAGATGCCAACAGCCCGTGGGTGTATGACTTCCCACAAGGCAAGAAGGAGGTGGTACCACAAACAACTGCCAGGCAGCCACAGGCAGGAGGAAGAGAGGGGACACCTGTCCCCAACATCCTCAGTGTTCCTCCTGCAGGACCTACCCAGCACCACAAACATCAATTAGACAAGCCTATAGAAAGCCAGACATGGCAGGACAAAGATGCAACCTCCCAGCCAGTGCCAGAGACTGGTTTTGCTCTGACATAAGATGACAACTCTCATGTCCTCCTTAGCAAAAGAAGTGGATCCACCTTTTTAATGGTACCTTCTTCTCCATTTTCCACATTCCTTCTTCTCCATATTTCCAAGGGAAATAAGGCATTTTCTGATGTCCGGCACTACATAGACATATCCTACCACTACACCTGAAAAGCTGACTGTTTAAGCAACAGTTTATTTAATCTATTTTTCGGTAGATCAAAAGCGTGTTCTAACTAACGGTGGTGCAACAGCAGAACGCAGCTTGAGTGCTGAGGTGTCAAAATATACACTGCTTTGGGCACACGTTAATGTTACGCTGTACAACCTATCACAGTTGGTGTAAGATGTGGGCAATTAGCCTCAGGTGACAGTGGCAAAATGAATTTGCTTAAGAATGCCAGACAGTCAAAAATTAAATGTAATCTTTTACAAAAATCAGCATATAAAAAAAAAAAAGTTTTCCCTCTCTGTGACAAGAAATGATTTACTTTTAATGCCGAGTCCAAGGTTAACAGAGGACAACGCAAGAAGCAAAAAATGAAACAATATCCCTTTTCCAAGGCCTGGCATCCTCCAAGTTTTGAAGAAATTTGTAGTTCAGCTTGAATATATGAAATGCCTTCTTTCTATTAAATAACAATAATTAAAAAATAGATCAGATGAACTTCCTGATCAGACAGCATTTCTCTCCTGACATGCATATGACTCTCTCTGGAAACCCTCCAAAGACCAGCATGCCTTCTGGGCAATCAAGTGACACGTAACTAACTTTTCAATGGAGAAAGCTATCTTCATATAACTTATTTCCTTCATGTCTTGAAATAGAACTTTCCTCCTCTCCCTCCTCAAACTCCTACATACATCAATATGTGCTAGCATAGTTAGGTAACCACTTTACAGTATGCTCAGATACAGAAGTTTTGAGTTACTCTATAAGCATTTTACACACACTGTGGGACTGTCATATGATATGTAATGTGTGGAAAACCAAAGTTACGCTGAAACAAATTAAAAGAACATGGCTATACTGCTGGCAGCTCCTTCAATTCTTAACCCAGACCCCAGATTCCTCTCCATAAGAAGTGCTCAACAGTTAAATCTCAATTTTTGAAAGACACTAATTAATCCACTGCGAAGTAGGTACGATGTTAAAAACACCATTGTCTTCTGATGACTTCAATTTCCAGCCTTGCTGTCTGCTCCCAGAGCCAGGAAGGGAACCAGCAAAGGCCCCCCAAAAAACCCAGTTATAGACCCAGTGGATGCATTTCATGGCTGACCTCACTTGGGTGCCGTGGTTAACATAGGGACGAGTTGGACAACATACCTTGCACAACAGTTTGCTAACTTGACCTCCCCGGGGGTTTCAGCTCGTCACTGTTGATGCTTCCGAAGATGCCTCCAGCCCTTCCCAGCTATACCCTTCCAGCCAACCTCCACCAAAAATAACTTCAGCGAGGGTTTTGTGGATAATGAAAGCATGGCAGAGGTTACCAACCCTCCATCTGTTTGGCATGACATCGGAACGAGCAGGGAGAATATGGGCGTCCTGGAAACGCGCCAAGTCCCTAAACACCACATTAGTGAGAAATTACGTTTCGGGTATGAGTCAAAGATTGGAAAGCATGTTGCCATCTCAAGTATCAGAGCTCGGAACGGTACGAACTTTCATTCTGAAACCAGGCAGACTGTATGTCAACACACTACCACCTGATCCACCTACAAGAGATTTCTTTCTAATTAAAGCAGTTAAGTGTTATTTCACAATTTTTTTGTTATTCCACGATTATTTTCTCCCTCTTGTATTTACAGGGGGATTACTGCCTATTCCTCTTTGATAAAACTGGCAATTTAAGACAGGGATCAATTCTTATCATTTAACTTGACAGGTTTCCAGCAAAACTCACTAAAGCTGCTTTTTATTTTTTTTTTTTTTTTGACCTAACAAATACACCCTTTATACCAACACAATAAAATCAGCTAATAATGTAACAAAGCAAGATGCCCCAAGACAATATTTTTTCCACAGCACATTTATCTTAAAACACCTGTTAAGTATCTATATAGACACTTAGACACTATATAAACACTCCACCTGAATCTCTCGGAAACTAGAAATGAAACTGGTATTTGGAGACACAGCAGTCCTGAAATTTGAGAATCCTCTAATTATATTTCAGAACCAAACTGCTGTTTCACAGGAAAACTCTTTTCTCTGTAAGCATGACAACTGCCCTTTGTGCAATTCAGTACTTGGTTTCTCCTCACACACTGTCCTGGACAGAAGATGTGACAATTGGTGACGAACACCCGATTAACACTCAGAGTGGCAGAGTTACTTTTAGGTAACACCGTACCTGAGCCTCAGAGCCATTCAACTAAGTCTCAAAAGTACCACCTCAGCCTTTCGGATTTTACTTGGGTAATCTCAAAGCGTACAGGGAAGCAATGCTTTTGATATCATTTAACAGGTAATTTTGCTCCAAGAACACAGTAAGTTGAAAAGCTTCCCTCTCATATATTAAATGCTGTAAATATTCATTAACAATTAGTTTGCTTGTAAGGCATAATACCACTTCATTTTTTCAATTAGATTTGTGCAATCTTATCTACGAGCTTTAACAATGCTTAAACCCTCACCATAGTATTCAGAACTACCGGTACCAGATTAAAAAAAGAATTTTCCATAGGCAAACATTTAAAAAAAGAAAAAAAAAAAAGGCTGTGAAACAGCTTAGAGAAAGAAGGAAAAGGAAAAAACAAAACCACAAAACTCACTTGACTGTGACTCGATTAGACAAATCCTGAAGATCTCCTGGGTGAAAAAGCTGAGCTTCTTTCAGTCCAATATTTTCGCACGCTTTCAGAAAAACATTTATATTATCCTGCGAAGAGAAGTAGAAAGCAGTTGCTAAGTTAGAGGCACTAAGCAGGTTTTGCAAGATGATTAGTGGCGAGCCTTTAAATGTCAAAGTCCAGCTCACGGAAATAATCCTGAAAAAGCAATCTGCTGGATCATAAACGCAGGTCGTTTCTCATGCACAGGGGCAGGCTGGGTTGCGATCTCGGGGACTGAGGGGTGCGTTAAAGATTACCTGGCATAAGGCAGCGTTGAGCCAGTAGGCAGCAATCTCCACTTTGATGTCAGCCCTGCTCAGCAAACAAACGCCCTCTTCCCAGCTTTGCACGACAAGCCTCACCTCTTGCCTTTAAAAATAACTCCAGCTACTGACATTCACCACCCAGAAACTCTTGGCAGGGGAGGAAGAAGAGGAGGGACGCGCCGTTTCTATGCTCACAGACCGATGAGGGAACACTGCACCTGGAGCCTGGGTTTGGTTGCTGAGCAAAGCTCCGGAGTGACAGAAACCAGATCGTATTCAGCTCTGCTCCTTTCTTACTTAGGGGGGGGTTTCCCTCTTTTGCCTTCCTCCCCTCCCACTCCAACCCCCCCGCCTCCAGCTCACACCAATATCTTAAAAAAATTTAGGTGCGGTGTATTGCAGCACCCACTCGCTGCACCTGCTGCACATGGACCCAATGGCAAGAGCAAGGTTAAAAAATTAAAAATAAATCCGACGATATAGAGAGAGATTATACAACTTGTGATCTCTTTCCACTTCATAAACAATAGGCAAGAAATTCCTTCTCGTTAAGGCGGAATGCTATCAACAACAAAAGAATGTGCCCTCTTGCGCGCTTGCTCCCTTCAGCTGGGAGCCACAGGAAAAGGTTCCCCAAGTTACTTAATCCATAAGCTATGTGCAGCACGGTCATTTGAAGGGTTTAAGTCAAAGTACTGGCATCAGAGTTTCATAGTACGGAAAAGCTCCACTTCACCAATTTAATACACTTCTAACTTTTTTTTTTTTTTATAAACATACATTCACTGGATGTAACAATTATTCCATCATTTAAAATTTATCTTATAAAAGTTCTGGAGAGAAAACATCAGCTACGTCTCATATAGACTTCAAAAAGTAAACCAAATATTTAAAAAAATTAAAGCAAACCCTACAACCTTCTGTTTTGAAGGTCCCTAGGATTCTAGTATTTCTTATCAGTCTGTAAACATGGCTTCATTCAAGGAAAATATTTGAACAAGGTATTCCCTGTACAGGCTGCGGGCTTCACGTTACCACATCCAAAAGATGGCAAGTGTCTCGCACCGTGAAGGTTATGACCTAAAGCCTAATGGGGGCTGTTCTGCTGGGGCAGGGGAGACAACATGACAACGATGACAGGGGACATGACACAGTGGTGGATGAGCAGAGGGGTCTGGGAAGGATGAGAGGACAGGCAACCTTGCCTCTGCACCACCTCCCACAGTACTCAAGGGGCTGCCAGCACACGTGGCCAAGGTAGAGCTTCATGTTGGGGATGCAACTTCAGGAAGGGCTTTTACTTTTCCTTCCCATGTAATGCCCCTACAGTGAAAGTTGGTTAAACATGGCATTTTTAGTCAATTAATAAATCAAGTGTCACATTAGCACCAAAACCCCAAGGACTTGAGAAGTCATTATTTCCTCTGCATGCAAGTGACCAGATGTTAAATCCCATTACAAGGGGGAGAGGAACTACTTGTTAAACAAGAGACATGCAACTATCAGGTCAGTACTTGGGGGTCTGCAGAGTCTAAAAACAGGCAGGGAAGGCAGTGGAAGAACAAAGCAGAGCAGAAAAAAACAAGTCCTTGCACAGTAATGAACAGAACTGACACCATCACCAAGGCAACATGCCCTGATTGGTCTGACGAAGCACCAAAACTCAGAGTAACCTCCCAAAACTATGGGTTATGTCAACTGAGCTGTGGAGAATAAGCACACTGTGCAGGTAAACAAGGAAGAAGACTCAGAGATTTAGAGAAATGGATGTTGCCTACACCCGGAGTGTAACAAAAACAAAGCAGAGGAGTTGCTCATCAGTGGCTGCTTGGCTGCACAATCTCCTAACTGTTGGGAGGATGAGAGAATTCATTTTGAAGGTGTCACAGCAATTAAGCCTATCAAACACCAGCCTTCTGATATATAACACTGACAGCACCTGAGAACACCACCACCACCATGAGTCAAGACATTCAAAAATGGGTCAGAGGCAGGGGGAGACAACACGGGACAACAAGTCACCACTTCTAAATATGTCCTTGCCAAGTTATTCTTGACCATCCCCAATCATTGAAGTAAATCATAGAAGCTGTAGGTCTCAAAATAGCTAGCAGCCATTTTAAACCCTACCAGAATAATGAACCTTAATGAATTTTGAATAGCACCATAGAAATAAGCAGGAAAAAAAATGACAAGCTATCAACCTTGCAATTAGATTTATCATTAGAAATGTGAAGATGAACATTATTCAGTGATTAATGTGCTCAAATATAGAAGCCATTACGCTATTCCTTTTACCAACATACTGTACTTTAATAAGACTAATGGTCACTACTACTTCAGCTCCAAAGGGTATACTGCAATCTGAATCTCATTTTACTCCACAAAAAAGGATTATTTTTTTTAAACATTCAGAACTCAAAAGCCTGGACATGCACAACATACCAGGCCTATCTCCTGGTGACCACGATTCACTCAAGCAGCATGCTTAAGGAAAAAAAAAAAGGATTTCATGCCTGTGTCCACATTCCCCTTCTGCCACTGAGGAATTCCCAATTTCTGTAAATGAGGGCAGGCTATTTAAATTTAAGCAAAGATTCAAATTATCAGAGTTGCAGAGAAAGAGGAGTATAATGATGAGGAGAAGCGAAGGGACCTACACAATGGAAAGAACTGGAGGACTCAGTTCTGTTACACCAATAAAATGGGGCATGAGAGGCAATACTGCTGCCATCTACCTGCACAAGGGGAGCAACACCAGAAGAGGTGGATCAGGGAGGGGAAGAGCTCCCCAGTCCAAAAGCAAGAATCCAGAGTCAGGCCGATCAAATACATTTATGCAGAAAACATGGCTTCTAAGCATTAAAAAAAAAGTTTCTGAAGCTTCTGAACTGATTAACCAGGACAATCGGGACAAAAAAAAAAAAAAATCTCAACTAGATGATTTTAATACAGAGTTTGACCAATGCATTTCTGTGAGCATCTGAAGTTGGAATTAGCATCATACAATTACAGGTCTTAAATCACAACAAAAACAAGGCCTAAAGCCTTAACCACAAAATTCAAGCACAATTCCCTTATGTTATTACTCCTTCTAAGTGTTGTGGTGGGAGTAGGTAGAGATATTTAAAGGATGGGGGCTGGTCGGTGTGTGAGGTTTTTTTCCCCAGACTATTGCACGGTAAAACAGCAGAGCATTTCAGATGCTCCCAGCACGACTGGAGTTTCCCACACCCCTAACAGACTTACATTAAAAACACACCACAGAACGCTGACTAGGTAGAGCTATTACCTTTCAGCATTTCAATTTTGCCTCAAACTTCAAAGTAAACCACACCCAAAAACCATGTAGAGTCGTAACACAGAGCCGGAGCCAGCAGTGGGAAGCAGGTCATCCACAAGTAGGCATTTAAATACCACCATTCGGAGGGATGACAAACAACACCTCACGCTTTCAAGCATGCACCTGCCTTTCTGGTCCCCACAGGGCATCACTAGCCACACCACCTTTCCTCTATCTGTTCCTAAAGCATCCCCCTCTAAACAATGTTGAGAAAGAGACCAAGATGACACAGCTCACATTCAAAGTGAGACCATGGTCCATGCCCTCCCTTCAATGTCATAGCAAAATAGGGTTGCCTTTCTCACTCCTGCAATGTTATGAACATGAGAAGAGGAAAGAGCTGAGTTTTCTTTGTCAGAATGATATGGGGTTGGAAGAGATCTCTGGAGATCATCTAGTCCGACCCCCCTGCCAAAGCAGGTCCTCCTAGAGCAGGCTACACAGGAACATGTCCAGGTAAGTTTTGAATGTCTCCAGAAATGGAGATTCCACCACCTCTCTGGGCAGCCTGTTCCGGTGCTCTGCCACCCTCAAAGTGGAGAAAGTTCCTCCTCATGCTTAGATGGAACTTCTTACGTTCAAGTTTGTGCCCATTTCCTGTTGTCTTGTCACTAGGGAAAATGTCCTTTATTGTCAGCCCTGGGTAATGCTTCTGCTTCTAGACAAGGGACAGGAGGGCTTCACCAGAGCTTTCCAGCTCCAGCAAGTGAATAGGATGGGAAGAGCAGGGCTGCTGCTGCAGGGCTTCTCATTCCCATAGCTATCCTCCAAACCATAAAGAAGAAAGAAGCCAGTTACTGTATGGGAAAACATAAGAATATGGACACCTTCCTTTAAAAAATAATAATGAAAAAAATTAATTTAAAAAGTTAGGGGGTCACAACTAGCAGTGGTTACAGAATCACAGAACGGCTAGAATTGGAAGGGACCTTCAATACCATCAAGTTCCAATCCCCCTGCCATGGGCAGGGATACCTCCCACTAGAGCAGGTTGCTCAAAGCCCCATCCAGCCTGGCCTTGAACACTTCCAGGGATGGGACATCCACAGCTTCTCTAGGCAACCTGTTCCAGTGTCTCACCACCTTCACAGGAAAGAATTTCTCCTTAATATCTAATCTAAACCTATCCTCTTCACACTTAAAACCATTACCCCTCATCCTAGCCCAACAATCCCTGATAAAGAGCCCCTCCCCATCTCTCCTGTATGTGCTTTTCAGATATTGGAAGGCCTCTATAAGGTCTCCCCAGAGCCTTCTCTTCCCCAGGCTGAACTTCAACTCTCTCAGCTTTTCCTCATAGGGCAGATATTCCAGCCCTCTAAACATCTTTGTGTCCCTTCTCTGGACTTGCCCAACAGGTCCATGTCCTTCTTATGTTAGGAGCCCTAGAGCTGGACACAGTACTCCAGATACATTTGCTACTGTTATCAGCTCCTAATGTTTGTCACCAAGGCAAGAACTTGAGACAAACATGATGTGACATTATGAAAAAGAAAACAAATATGTAACACTGGTGAGGTGGTGGTGGGGAAGTACATAGGTTCTTCAACACCTAAGAACGTGGGAAAAAAGAAAGGGCACTTTTAACATGGAAAAAATAACATGAGCAACAGGGAAATGAGGGAAAAGACAGGAGTATACGTGCAATAACAATCAAGAAAGAGTTGACCTCAAGTAGGAAAAGAAAAGAAAAAGAAAAAAAAAACAACCTGAGAAGGGGCACACAGTAGGTAAAATACACAAAGAACTTTAAAAATTTCTGAAGTGAAAGAGCATGAAGTTAAAAGGTAACTAAGAAGAGAGGTCTCCATATAAGGATGTGTAAATATCAACTTATTTTGACTACTTACGTGCAATGCAACATCACACTAAATTTGGCTTGTGTATTTGAGCAGCAATTTAATTAAAAAAATAAATCCCTCGTTATCCTGGGTGGGGCACAAATATTAATTTAAACAAGTGTGTAAATACATTTGCTTTCTTTAGGGTGCAGTCACGCTGTGTGGTAAATCTTCACCCTGCTTAACCGTTTCTCTAAAACCCTACGCCTGCACCAAAACACAGCGAGATCTCGTAGGCATACAAGTTATGGCACATCTTTTGATTCAGCTGGCGTCTGAGAGAAAAACAATTTAATTAACACAGTGTTTTTCTGTTTTTCCTGGCTGCGTCAGCCAATAGATGAAGACAGTCCATTGTCTCTTACTCTTATGCAAAATACTCATTGTTTGCCTCTACTGCTATTCAAGCTGTTTTGGTATTTTTGTAAGGGTTTTTAGTTTTTTGGTTAGGATGGGGGGGAGGAGTTTGGTTGTTATTTTTTTTTTTTTCCAGAGTAGGAAGGGGAAGGATGGAAACATAATTTCATAATGACACCCGATGCTCCTAGGACCATGAAGCCTATTTGCATGGAAGTATTACAGCATCATCCAGACCACAATTTGGTGCCAGAATTTGTTTTCGATTTCCAGCCTCTCAAAAACAAAAAATGGGAAAGAAAAAACTACTCAGTACTTACAGTGCCTAGCAACAAAAACTTTTGACATTTTAGTGAAAGAGACTGATGCATTTATTTGACTACAGAACTCTGAAAAATCGTCTGAATAGATCATATCTAACAGGCATGTTTCTTAGCACTACATTTATGAAGAAATTTGGAGTTGTCTTGAAAGCTTACACTCTGTCTCCTTCAGCTCTGCGTTCCTGACAAAAACTCCTTTAATGGAACCTGCATTCCCATAAGTAAGGGCCTATTTCCATTACAAAAAGAGGGATTTTATTATTTTTTTTTTTAAAGCAGAAAGTGCTTTTCATATAGGCAGCATTATACTGACCACTAAAGCTGGCTCAAATCAGTTTAATACAGAATTTACAGCTGCATTTTGCAGCAGCATCACTGCACAGCTAACACGCTGTTTATATTCAGAGGTGGGGTAAGGGGAAAAAACTACAGCAGGAGCTCGTTGAACAAGTCAGGTAACTTGCTCTTCCTCAGAGGTACGTTTCGGTTATTAGTGCTGGCTGCAAGTGGGGGCAGAAGGGGTGAGGGGGGAGAAGAAGGAATGGGCTTGAACCAACTTTGTGGTCTGACCACAGGCCTGGGAGCCAGGAACTCACAAATTACCACCTTGGCCTCACACCTTGGGATGCCCAGTGCCTGTCACCCACTTGTCCCATCTGCAAACTGCGATCTCAGCTCCTACAGCTCTCCAGATTTCTTTGAAGGCCACTAACAGGTTCAACCTTGAACCAAAAGGAGGAGGAGGAGTGGGTGGAACAGCTAAACTACTTGTTTCCTCCCTTTTGGGGCCCAAAACTAAAAATAATAATTAAAACAATCATCCTGCAGGCTTAATTTGGCTTAGAGTGACCTCAAGGCTTCTGTTGGGTAAATTATCCCACCTATAACAGCGCGCACAGAGCACTGTATTGGCCAAAGATCAGAAACGGTGCTAATTGCTTTGCCACTCCCCTCCGTGTGCCCTTTGTCATTTTTCCACTTTGGGAAAAATAATAGGTTACTGTGATCCTTGACACAAGGACTCCCTGCTCCAGCTATATGCACAATTAGACATCAATTCTTTAACAATTCACCTCCAGCTTTCCTCTCAAAAATCTGGTGGTCCTGCTGCCAGAATGCAGGAACAAAACTTTCTGCATAAACTCTTCCCTTAATCTTGATGCTCCCAGTATCAATCATTGTATTCCCCTTCACTATTGATATATTGTGCCTCATGGTTCAACCATTATGAAAACCACGATCTGAAGCAGCCTTATATAAAGTACCATTCTATGTTTGGACAAAAAGGTCTATCCATCCCCCAAAGCCCAACCCCATCCCCAGTGACAGCAGCTGGTCATCACAGGCCTCTGTAAGACCAATGTGTGTGTTGAAGGGTCTTCCCCAGAGTTTGTTTCTCAGCTCCTGGCACTGCCCACTGCCACACGTAACGGCCAGCAGAAGACCTCTGCCCAGCTCATCCCGTTGCCTGCAACCTCTCGCAGCACTGGGCTCTAGAGTTTCTTTCCAGCAGGACTAATGGGATTAAGGAAAACATGCAGCAAAAAACAATGGCCTTTTTTTTTTTTCCTGAGTTAACAATTTTCAAGGTCTTTGACACAGGAAGGGACCAACTGTCCCCAGTGACTCAATATCCCTCCTAGGCCCATGACTCCGACCGCGCAACATCATAACCTTTGCTATGACATTACAGCCCTGTATTACAGCAACAACGTCTTAGAAATGAGCCTTTTGTTGATAAGAGAGAGCAAATATCGGGGTTGTAAACTGCAGGTATCTGTCACTCGTACCAAATAAGGCCAGTTGGAAAGGAGAAGGGCAAAAGTACAACACATGGGCACGCCAAGCAGGCATGACTTGTTAATCAAGGCAGCTCTCTGTACTTCACAGCTTCATCCCATTTTGGACAAGGGAAAGGGAATTTAGTTCACCCACTTGCAGGAATTCTTACTGTAAAGAAAGTATAGGCTTGGAAAGCCTGTATGGAATAACCATCCCAGGCTATTTCTGTGCTTAGACAAGCATTAACTTTCCCACTAGTTACTTGCATTCCAGTCAAAGTCAAGGAGAAAGTAAAAAAAAAAAAAAAGAAGAAAAAATAATTAAGTGATGTGCCTTTCATTCCTAATAGTTTATACAAAACAGACTTTACAAGCAAAGTGTGTAAAATACGCCAGTGCCAAGTCACCCCACTACACAGTACTGGAATGACAGTAATCCACTTAAAGGTGAAACTCCCCTGAAGCCTAATGAGTACTAAAAGAAGTAAAGACCTCTTGTTCTCAAAACTCAAAGTTTTGGCAGAACTTGCTTCCCCCTTCCCGCCCCCCCCCCCCGCCTTTTTATTATTTTTTTTTTAATTTGTATACACAAGTTTTTCTGTTTTGCTCACACAGGTTAACCATTTGCTAGAGATGAAATTCAACCCTCAAACAGATCCTCAATTCACATAGTCCCTGATTTTTAGACTATGATTTAGCACTTCCCTCTTCCTAAAAAAAGAATCTGGAAGTTTCCTCTACCTTTGCTTCCTTCAGCAGCCCGATATCTTCTGTTTCTCAAGAGGATTAGCATCCTACTACCCTATTTAACCCTTACTGGGTGGGTTCATCCTATGGTGTTGAGAAGCTCCAGGATTGATGGGCTGGTTTGGAGTTGATCTGCCTCACAGCCCATCTGAACTCCTGCATTAGTGCCAGGCTTTCTCGTGTCCCTCCCTGTCCCCACACCCTGAAGAAAGCCAGCTTGGGGGCTTGGCACCTTACATTCAGCAGCATTTGGTGTTGGCATCATACTGAATAGCTCTTTTACATACACATCACCAGAGGAGGGTGATTCAGCACGGGCACGCGGGCGTGGGGGTGTTCAGACAGGCATTAAAAGATATGAAGTATGAGGATTTCGTACCAAACAACAGTGAGCAGCATGGCTGTACAGCTCCACCACTGATACCACAGAAGGAGGAAGAAAAAAAAAAAAAGAGAGAAAAAAAAGAAAAAAATAATTTCTGCAATTAACATCTACTTAAATTGGAAATTGCCATGACTTTTAAGCATCGCACATCAATAAGTATTTGACAAGCCAGAAAGAAAAGCCCTGTAATGTTCAGCTGATGAAGATTTAACACAGTAAACACCGACTGCTGCAAGAAATCTCAAAACCACACTTCCTTGGCAAAGGGAGGAGAAATCAGATTATAAACGTCTCGAGTATGATTTAAGGTGTGTACCTCTTCTACGTGGTTGACATTTTTTTTCCAGCTAGGAAGAATGTTTCTTTACAAACACAGAAACAGTCATCAGTTATTTAAGGAAATGAAAATAGCATACGAATGACAGAGTACACCACAGGCTACACCTGATTGAGCTGATAAATGGAAATTTTTTGCAGTTTGTTTGGCAACCATATTTATATATTTTGTTAGGTGCTGGCAAGTTAAGGCAAAAAGGGTCATACTTTTTCAGAGCTTTGGTTTAGAGCAGGAAGAGGGATGAAAAATTTCCACATTAGAAGTTCTTGCTGCCAATCATATTACTTTACAGTTAGTTTACAAGAACTTTTAAATTTATTAATCAGAATTTTGACGTCTCAACCCAGTAACAGGCTGGAAGTGTCAGCTGGAAGACATGATCTCATTTAAAGCAGCCCCAAAATACTACTTCTGATTAACAGAGATCAACCAACAGGCATAGCCCTTGCTGTCCCCTGACAAGAGAGCAGAGCAGGTAGTCGAACCACTATTTCTCGGAGGCTGCACCCACATAATTTCTCCCCAGTCGTGTCTCTTAGATACATTTCACTTCATCGTCACCCACCCAAAACATGTCAAGTTCAATCCAGCGTCTGGGTTTCATTCTGCCTGATCGAGTCTTGAGCAGCTACTAAAAATGTCACAAAGAGTTTGCATCAATCTTCCCTTTCCCCACACCCTACATTTCAAAGTCTTTAGGCAGCAACAGAAAACAATTAAAGGAAATTCAGAGCTAAGGCTGAAACACACCATATGTTTTCAAGCAGAAGGGCACAAAACATCAAGTAAACCACTGCCGAGATTACATACTCCCACTATCAGGCATTGAAAGACTACAGAACAATGTCATCTCTCACTATTAATAACCATACTTCCTTTCTAGCACACAACCCTCTTTTCTTAATTGTCTAACAGAGGCATTTCCATAAAAGCCACATTCCTCTTTCCCATAAGAGGGTAGAAAGAATACCAAAAGTGATTTATAGTTTCACATACACTCCTATCAGGTCTTGCATCACTCCTGACATTTGCCAATTTATAGATTTATGCTCTCAGAACTCTAGTCAGATTTATATTTTGTTTTGTTTTTTTTTTTTAATTTTTTTGTTGTGGTTTTCATTATAGTCTATGAGAGAATTGGTTTGAGAGTCAACTACTCTGACTTACCGAGTGAGCTCAGGAAAGCCACTAAAACTCTCTGCCCACGCTCTGCTATCTTCAGGTACAGAACTGAAACAACGGTAAAGAGCTCTTTGCAAAAAGTATTCTGAGATTTAGTGTTTAAGAACATCTTATATAAGAAGTTTTTAAAATGCTTCATAAATTTATAAAGAGCAAAAACTCAACTTTTTTTTTTTTTTAATTGGAATTTTCATCCCCCAGTTTCTGCGCCTATCATTTTCCCAAATTTGAAGGACCATCTGCTTAGGAGCTGGAGTAACAGCAACTGAAACTTCTGAATTTGATAACACAAACACACATGCTAATTTCCAATTGTATTTTTTTATAGCACTGACAAAATCTCACTCAAATTAACTAAGTAAGAAATTTAACATGTTGTTTGATGGTTACATTTGAAATACCACACTGCATCACTTCCCAAGTGAAAAGATATTTTCTCAGACTAATATAAATCTATTTATGTCCAGGAAACTTGTTTGAGCATTTCAGCTGGACCACTGATCAAAGAAATGAGTTTTCCCTCCCAAGCAATTGTACTTGTCAGAACAAAACTAGACACTTAAGGTGCATCCTAGTCACCTGTTTGGTAACAGTCAGGTAGAAGTCCTCATCTGGTTCAAGAACTTCTAAAAATCTGAAGATGTTACTGCACTTACGTAAACCAAAGCAGAAAACATACCACTATACATTTAAATGCTTTTTAGCATTTAATGAAACTATATTATTTGCTAGAGCAGACAGGTTTCAAGCTAGTTATAATAAAATAAATATATTTTATTTAAAATAAAATATATAATAATATTTTAAAAAGACAAAACCACAGAAAATGTGCTGCCTCAAACTGCCTGTTAGTTAAGTACAGTAAAATATGATCACTTAAAGTTATGCTGTCCTACCATTACTTCATCTGGAAAAAAAAATAATAGAATGGTTTGGGTTGTAAGGGACCTTTAAAGGTCACCTAGTCCAACACCCCTGCAATGAACAGGGACGTCTTCAACTAGATCAGGTTGCTCAGAGCCACATCCAACCTGACCTTGAATGTTTCCAGGGATGAGACATCTAGCAGCTCTCTGGGCAACCTGTTCCTGTGTTTCACCACCCTCATTGTAGAAGAAATTCCTTGCTTGTATCTAGTCTGAATCTACCTTCTTTTTGTTGAGAGACCACTACCCCTTGTCCTCTCACAACAGGCCCTGCTAAAAAGCATGGTGCATTCTTATGAGCCCCCTTTAATTCCTGAAAGGCCACAATAAGATCTCCCCAGAGCCTTCTCATCTCCAGGCTGCACAAGCCCAACTCCTCAGCCTGCCCTCTCAGGAGAGGTGTTCCAGCCCTCTGATCATCTTTGTGGCCCTCCGCTGGATCCACTCCAACAGGTTCATATCTTTCCTGCGCTGAGGGCTGGACAGGTGGTCAACAGCTCGATGTTCAGATGGAGATTGGTGACAAGTGGTGTTCCTCAGGGGTCCGTACTGGGACCAGTACTGTTTAATGTTGTCATCACTGACATAGACGGTGGGATTGGACTCCAGGCAGGGTCTCACAAGGGCAGAAGGGCAGAACCACCTCCCTTGACCTGCTGGTGACGCTGCTTTTGACACAGCCCAGGATGTGGTCAGCTTTCTAGGTTGCAAGCACACGTTGTTGGCTCATGTTGTCGTGGTTTGGGCTGAGCTGGACAGTGACAAAACAACAGATGCTCTTCCCCACCTCTTGCTCCAAGGAGAGGAAGAAGAGAGATAGAGAGAGTTAGGAGTTTGGGAAAACCTAAACTACTTTAATGAAATAGTAATAATACATAAATTTAAAACAAAAAAGAAATAATGAAATAGATAAAATATATACAAAACCGTATCACATTCCCAGGGAGATGTCACTGGGAGGCACTGGGAAAGCTCCAGACTGGTTTCAGTGAGGAATGGGAACTGGATTCTGGAATGCTCTGATGAGGATGGAAGGTAAACAAACTGACAGGCAGGGTCTTCCTCGGGCATCAGTTATCAAAGAAAGAGAGCCATTGAAGTTGAAGCCTTGAAAAGGAGACGACCTGACCACTTTGATCCTTCAGCTTTTATGCTTACCAGCGCAGACAGATGGAACACCCTATTGATCAGTTCAGGTCACCTGACCTATCCACTCCTCTCCACAGTTGCAACTCCTCCACTGGGTAAACCACCAGGTCAGCAGACCCCAGTTGCCACAGCAACCAGGATAAGCAACAGCCTTCCTCATTGAACTGAGACTTGGCTCTGCTCCACCCCAAACCAGGACACACGTCCAAGATTTTCAGCCACCAGTATACCCTGAAGGCGTTTTCCTCGGGGCTCTCAATCCCTTCATCCCCCAACCTATATTGATACAGGGGGTTGCCCTGACCTACGTGTAGGACCCTGCACTTGGCCTTATTGAATATCAGAAGGTTCACAAGAGCCCACTTCTTGAGTTTGTCCAGGTCTCTCTGGATGGCACACCCCACCTCTCTGGCACGTCAACCACACCACTCAGCTGAGTGTCTTCTGCAAGTTCGCTGAGGGTGCTCTCAATCCCACTGTCTATGTCAGTGCTAACAATATTAAACAGTACTGGCCCCACTACAGATCCCTGAGGAACACCACTCACTGATCTCCATCTGGACATTGAGCTGTTGACCACTATCCTCGGATGTGACCATCCAGCCAATTCTTCATCCACTGAATAGTCCATCCATCAGATCCATATGTCTCCAACTTAGAGAGAATGCAACTTTGTGGCATCAAAGGCTTTACGGAATTCCAGATGATAGACAAGATCATGGCTCTTCCATTGTCCATTGATGTAGTCACTCCATTAGTGAAGGCCACTAGGTTGGTCAGGAAAGACTTTGCCTTCCTGAAGCCACCCTGGCAGTCTCAAGTCACCTTCCTGTCCTCCATGTCCCTTAGCATAGCTTCAAGGAGGATCTGTTCCATGAGCTTCCGAAGCACAGAGGTGAGGCTGACAGGTTGGTAGTTCCCAGGGTCCTCCTTTCTACCCTTTTTAAAAATGGGTGTGTTATTTCTGACTGCTTACCATAAGAAAATAACATTTTTGGGAAGTTCTGTTACTTGCAGCATAAAAAGGATATTGAATGAAAAGAGGTAGATAACTACTACTGTAAGAACGTCGCCGCATTTCTGCCATCTGAAGTTCTCCTGAGCCTGCATTAAACATACAGGCTGTCTTATAAAGGAGAGCACACGTTGGATGGAGGACATGAGCTCTGTCAGACCATATTCACTTTTATTCCCCCCACCCCACCCCTTGCTCTTCAGTTTTAGACATATTGAAGTCATAAGAAACACCAATTGCTGTTGTAAAACAAAAATTTCCACTCATGTAAGGATTATGGCAAGTAACGAGAAGTCTCATAAAAGCCTTGTCATTCCACAACAACTTGCTGAGCCATGATGTCTCTTTAACTTTGATTACACATTGAAATAATCAGCTTTTCAGAAAAAGACATGTATCATCTTGTGCCTTGCCTTATGAAAAGCAATTCCAGACTAAACAGCTTGCAGGTGAAATACATCAAATAGGACTTATGCAACTTCACTCTTCAGAGCAGTGCTGAGTACCCACTCACCCTGTACCTCTGAATTTACCATCCACAGCAAAATCAAAAACCCAAGACCCAGGTCAGAAACAAAAGAGGGCAATGAAGGCAGGGCTCAAGATAGAGCCCACAGCTGCCATGTTAGCCATGATGTGTTATGGTAGTCTTCAAAGAGATGACTTAAACTTTCATAAGAAAAAGGCAATGATCCATGTCACTCAGTATTATTCCCTAATCACTGCAAAAAGAAAAAAGTCAGGCAAGCAAACAGAGCATGTCAAATGGTTATCAGCTCATTAGTCAGCTCTTGACCTAAATTTATGAGGCTATTTCTTATGACCGTTTTTTTGACACTTAGTTGCTGCACAACCAGCAATTCCATCCAGGTTTAAGCCTTTATTTTTTGATGTCTGGTATCAAAGCAAAGCAAACAACAGTAGAGGTTTTTTTTGTAACTCACTTCATTTATTTATGTATTTGTCTTTCTTCATTTTTTATGAGGAATAGAAAGGAGAAGTTCTCATACTAATTTTCTCATACCAGACTATTAATTAGTTACTATTAATATTACTAATGGAGCTACTAATAATTCTTAATATTAATAATTACCTAAAAAGCTACTATTAATATTACCAACGTGGCCCATACTAGTCAAATTCAGAGTAGGAGTTTAATATTAAAAAATTCAAATAGTTAAAAAAAAATAAATACAAAATTCAAGACAAGCATAGACCAATACAGAGGCCATAGTAAACACTACAGGAGGTGAACAGCACAAGAAAATAGTCAGGATGTTTAGCAGGAAGAAATGAACTTTGGAAGTAAAGCTGCTTTGAAAAAGGGATTCTTCTTTTAAATTAAAAAAAAACAAAAACCTTCTTTCATATTTATAGTCAAATTCTTAAATCTAAGTCTAAATCACAGAACCTTAGTGGTTGGAAGGAACCTTTGAGATCACTGAGTCCAATCTAAGTCTCTTTTAAATCTAAAACACAACTAATTTGATTCCAAGTAATTTAGAGAAGGAATTTGTAACCAAGTCCTAATTAAACATACAACTGTAATAATCTTCACTTTGCAAGTGTGTGGATTGTACCTGAAAGTGTCTTTTAAAACTGTCCTAAAATAAAGTTAAAATGTCATCTGCATTCCATTCCCCTGCAACACACACACATAAAAAAAAAGCCCCAAACCAACAAAACAACCTTGTCAAGAAAACTTTCCCACAGAAAAGGAAATTTTGGCCAGCTCTACTTGATGACAATAGATAAGGAACTACCAGGGCGGTTCCATGGTTTGCAAAGTGTTAGGCACAAAGGCTCAGAAAAGTATTTTTTAATGGCAACATTTTTATCTTCTCCACCCGTCTATTATCTCCCTTTTCATTTTGGTATAGCTTCCTTTCATATTTCTCCCTTCTTTCCTTTATTACTCCCTACTTTCTGGTTAGGGGGTACAAGCCGTTGATCTTCATTAACAAAGTGTCTCTCCTCCACTGTTTGAGATGGTTGTCTTGGTGCAAACAGAATGCATTACTTTCTGATACATTAAATATATAGAGACTATATAGAGACTATATAGAGACTATAGTGGTGTTATATTAGATTGCATGAAAGAGAGGGAATGATGTTTGAATAAGACTGGTCAGAAAGGTATGTTGGGCCTTGGTGAACCAGGAAGGTAAATTTGAAAAATCCTGCCTGGAAAACTATCAATATGCTCTTCACCCTAAAAGGAACCCTAATTCCCCATTAGAACAACAACAAAAAAATCCCACTCTACAGTATTGCAGATGCACCAGTTCAAACCTGGGACTGCCTAGAGAGATGCAGTTTTATTCTCTTATGTGAAAGGGGAACAAAAGTTCACAAAAAAAGCCTCTGCCATAGCTGAAGAACTTCACGAAGACAACATTTGGTGCTAATATTCATCCAGCACTCAAACTGAGACAGTGAGAGTTTGCAATATCTCTACTCATTTGAAATGAGGGACCAAAATTAAAAAAAAAAAAAAAAAAGGCTGTAATGGCATTTCATTTACAATTCTAAAAAACCAACAGTTTCCTACTCTGCCCTGTGGTTTGACCACAGCCCTCACGCCTCTGATGTGATGAAACGCTTCCCAACCACTGAGCAAAGTGTTGCACTTCCATCTCGCTCACAGGAGCTGCGAGAAAAGACAGATGGTCTTAGAAGACCAAATTGGTACATTGCAAGGCAAGGTTTCCATTAGCTACCACTCTCCAGAGGAGATACTGACTCCAACTCTGAATTTGCTTCACCATCTTATCTCAGCTGGAAACTTAAACTAAAATTTTGCCCTGCTACAGAGCATACAGTTATTCCTCCTGAGCAATGTATTATTCTGACAGATACCTTGAGCTTGCATATGCTACACAAAACTCATTCATCTTCCTACTGTCTCATGATGTCTTATGACTTCTATTCCAGTTTATGATTCTCTGTGTTCAGCCAACTGAGTTGGAGACGTGAGGTTTCTGGAGAACAACGGTGCTGCAGCCAGAGATGCGCCTCTAAAAATGCTCAGCAGAGCCTTGTTGGAAAATATGTTGTCAGGCCACAAAGCCCTCCCCCTTATACGATTATATCCAAACCATCTCACATGCTGGGATTCAAGATGAAAAATCTGTATTTATTGAGAAGCAGGTTTTCTTTGGGTTTGCTTTTGCTAAGCATTCATTTTAGTTCCTCCACACACACACCACACACCCTCCCCCGACAACTCTGAGCAAAATCATTTTGCAGGATCTGAACCAGCAAGATTTATCAATTTGAGTCATTTTCTTTAATTACCATATCTATTTCACATAAGCATGGACCCGAAAATGTGAAAGTACAGTCTGATTGAAAAATCCACTACTGTGCATAATGGAACCCCAAGTTCCACAATCTTCTGACCTTTTGTCTGTCCTTACCATGTCCCCCAGAAATTCCAGAGGGCTTCAGGAACTGCTACTCTCTTCTGGTTTGTTTGCCTGCTCTGCTGTAGTAGGGAAAATACATACATGGCTCTTTACACAAACTGTGTATTTTGGACAGCTTGAAAGACAAGCTGTCCAAATTAAATTTTTATTTTCCAAAAAACTCTTTTAGTGCAAAGGTAAAAATGCTTAAATGGCATTTTAAGCAAATGGCCCAAATTAAAGCAGACAAACCAACAGCCATGTCCCAGCCAAGTCCCTTTGGAAAAACCTACGGGAACATCACCATCTTCAAAACCTGCTGTGAGCTGTTAAAAATCAACCTGCTGCAAGTGGCATCTTTCTGTCACTACTGCTGGAATTAGTCCTTTACGCCCTGCAGATGGCAGGGCTCATTGCTCAAGAAACCACCTCAAGAGCTGCATGGACATTCCTTCGGTCACCTCTCTTTGAGCACTGCTTCCTTGCAAAAGCTCCGCTGCTCTCCTTACCCCCTGTGAAGCTGTTCAGTTTTCCAAACTGGAACAGAAATGGATAGATAAACTTGGCTAAGATGATGGCTAGATCTCATCCAAACCATGGGAGGCATGTGCTGCAGAAGAGAAACAGAGCAGCAAGCTGCTAGATGGAGGTCACGTTATGGCCAGGTCCAGCTCTCCTTCCCAAAAAGTTTTAACAAAACCTCCCACAGAAGCTGCAACCCAGCTATCATGCACCATGCCAAACTCAGAGTAAGTTTTATCTTTTTTTTTTTTTTTTTTTAATACTTGCCTGGTAACAATTCAGCATTTTTTGTTAAGTGAATGCTGAGTTTCACTTCATTAGTTAATCATCAAAACGCATATTTATTTATCCGTTCCACTGTGATTATACCCAAACCACTGCAATCCACGCCCAAAAAGAAAAAAAAAAGTCACCAGACAGAAGTATAATCAAATTAAAGGTGAAAGCTAATGCTTATTTTCAGCTGTCTAAACTGTGCTTGGAATTTAGGCAATCCTTCTAACGTAAAGGTCCTATTAGATTTTATGATAACTAAGGTGTCATAAAAGTAAATGTGACATAAATAATTAATATATTTCCTTCACTTAAAAAAAAAAAATAACAGCACCTCACATTAACTCAAAACAAAGAGTATAGAACACAATATTCCATGTAAAACAGAATGTTTCATTATTCATATAGACTTTCGCTTCCTATTTTACTCAAAAAAATTTTTTTCATAATAACTGTGAAGTCAAAGACACAATATAATGAAACCCTTCTGGAGATTAAACCAAAGATGCCTGTTGAACACTGCTGAAAAAAACCCTGCCAAATATTTAAAGTGAACACAACGCTTAAAAAACGTACATATATGACAGTCAAATATATTGACTCCCTAGAGAACAAAACCAAACCTGAAGAAATTCCTGGAAGGGAAGAAAACAAAGGGGGGGGGGGGGGGGGGAAAAAAAAAAAAAAAAGATGGGAGGAGGGGGGGGGGGGGGGGGGGGGGGGGAAGAGATACAAAGAAAGGAACAAGATGTCTTTTAAAGCATTTGTTTCCTGCTGATAATCAGACTGCCACAAAACTGTCAAGAAAACAGGTTCTTTGTTTCCTTTTAATCAGAAAAGCCACCAGAGAAATGGATGGTAGTTGCCCAATGATAAATGTATAAAATGCTTTGGAAATAGACTTGAGGACACCAGCCTAGAGGACCACAAAGAAGTTGTAGAAAGAACATGATCAAAAGATGTTCAGATTACAGGATTTGCAAACCAAAATTCAAGTTGCAGCATCTGTTTATCCTTTAAGGGGGGGGAGTCATCTCTTGAAGTTAAAATTTCCATCTGGTTTAAAAAAAAAAAAACCTCCCCCTCCTAACTGTAATTTCTAAATCTCATAAAGGCTTGGTGGGGAGCAATTAATCCAAGACTGAAAGACATTGAAAACAGCAGAAGTAAGAGCCATAGAAGTATATATATGAAACCACGCAAAACACTGTCTAGAAGAAAATTTGTGAGAAAAGCAACCGACAAGCAATGAAAACATTCCCAGAATGTGGCAAGCAAGCCTACCAGCTAATTCCTTAACAAGCTGTTTCCATCTCTAAATCCTATGGTTCATCAACCACAGTATCCTGAGCCTGTCAGGTATCAATGCTTGCTTTCCTATAAATGCAAGAAACCCATCATTTTGGGTTTGAGTTTTACACGCTGGGATGAAAGCTGGGCTCTTCAAAGCTGGTATAACTGAGCACATTCCTCTCAAGTCTGGGAAAACACGTGTCCCTTCTCACTACTGCCATGGCAAGCACCATTTCTGAAATCCTCCCATTATGGGGTCAATCAATCTTGCGATACTGAAGTATTTATGGAAAACCTTTTCCATGGGTTAACACAACCCAGCAGCTCTCTCAATTGCTATCTTCAAGTGGTATTTTAACAACAATACCACTGGATGATCTTGGTTTACGAGAATCATTCACCTTTCCTCCCTTTTCTTTTACTTTTGAAGGCTTGTAGGTACTAGAAACAACTAATAGTACACTTCAAGTAAGCTATAAACTACACACCTAATGAATACTCCAAATTTTGGTAACAAACAGGAAAAAGCATATAGAAACAGGAGTTCTTACAGTTATGATTCAAAACAACTCTTAAGTCACCACAGAAATGAAATCTAGCCCATGGTTTTATGGTTTGGATCAAATGGCTACTTCAGAGGCCATTTAGGCACTCAAAATGCTGATAGAATAACTATGCTGTCCTCCCCAGAATGATTTTGGTTTCATTTGAATTCTTTTTTGGATGCCTCACGGGAAAAGAATGCACAGGACTCATTATTCTCAAGCCTAATACGCTGAGCTTTTCTGGGACAAAGGCAACTAATACTTTCTACATTCATTTGATGTGGAAAAGCACACTCTCAGCTTGTACGGTTAGATATGGTGATTTAATCCAATCTTATGACCTCCAGCCAAGTTAACTACACTTCTCCTCTAATGAGATACTAGGCTGACGAGCAAAAGCAGATGTTTTGTGGGCTCATCCCATTAAAACATAAATAAAAGTATCTAGATATGTTTTGCATTCCACTCCTATTAAGAAATCAGGTAACTTTCCCTACTGTTGAGATTGCATGTTTACCATAAAGTGAGATCTTCCATTTTTTAAAGGAATCATGCATATATCCCCATTCACCTTGGGTCTTTTAAGATGAAAACAATAGTTCTTGTGACAGCACCAAACAGCCTAGATACCCTAGTGACATCAAAAGCCAACAAGACTTTCATAGGGGGAAAAAAAAAAAGAAAACTATTATTTTAATTCATTTACACACAAAAGAGTTTATGATTCAAAAGGGATACAAAATTTATCCTACAGTCTCTGGCCTGCAAATTTCCCAAACAGCATACAGGAAATCTTTTAAATTTCCTGTGGTAATGATTACACGTATCTCTCCCCTTACCCTTCCCCACCCCACCCCTCCACCGACAATGTGATTTACAGCCAAAACATTGGCAAATCCCTCAACTGAACCCTGAAGAGAGACTTTGCATCATCAGAGTTATTTTAATGCAACATAAGCTTCGCGGTGCATGGGGAGAAGCGGATTCCAAAAATACTCCAGTTACACAAAACACTTCCTAATCTGCCCATGCCCTAATAAAGGGACATCTGAAGTGGCTTGTAAATATAAAATAGGATGGCAGCCTTTAAAAAAAGACAAGAAATGCTATATAGTTTGTGGACAGGAGCCTTCAGTGCTTGATACATCCAGGGATGATGATGCTTCAAGCAGTGATAAGCTGATTAAAGTTATCAATCCAAATCACCACTTTGTGATCTGATTGAATGTATAAATGCTACAATTTTAAACAAAAATGGAGTTAAAATTTTGAAAACTTCACAGGTTTTGGTAGCAAGACCATGGAACAATAATAGGCAAGAGAACTCCCATTATAAACCAAACAGAACTTGGGTATCATACCCCAGATATTAGATTTGATGTCATTACTTACCAAGCCAGCTATTGGAGTTGACAGATGATTGATCTTCTTAATGATGCCAGGTTTGATCTTGTTAATCAAACTAAAAAGAAGCCATATGATTATTTTGTTACATAATCAACTTTAAGGCATGAAAATCAATACTTACTAAGGAATACTTTGCATATAGTCCTAACTTACACCACTTGAACTGAGTAAATTTGCACCTACTAACACCCCCGAAATTTATTTTTTTAAATCAGTTTTCCAAGAAGTGACAAGCAACAACAGCCTGTAGAAGCAAAAATGGGACAAGTCACACACGCGCACACACACACACACACACACAAAAAGATTTCCAAGAATGGAAAAGCAAGAAAGAAGAAAAGAAAATGCCTGGGTTGGCATAGGCAGAAATGGTTTAACATCACCACCCCTGTAGTAAGAGCAGACTCAATTTCCCATTTAAAGATTTTCTTCGCATAAAGAAAGTTCTGATGCAGAAGATGCCAGAAGTATATCAGAATATTAATTTCTAGAGCTCAGTGTGAAAGAACTGATATTCCTGCAAGTGTAAGAAACCAACTCAGTTTTTATAATGTGGTCAAGCCCAGTATGATGTGTGCAACAATCACTTATTGACACATATAATTGACATGCGCAAGTCATTTTCAGTCTCTGGCAGAAGAGGTTACGCCTCATATCACTCTTACTTGACATAAAATTCATAATTAAACCAAGAAGATAGGACAGAGTAATGCATCACTGTCAAATACACAAGCCCAAAGGTACGCCTTGTTCTGTGGTGAGGAGGCGGCACAGGATTCTCTGCACCTTTATAACCAGGTTTTCAGCCACGGAGGTAGGAAAATACTGTGGTTCACCAAATTACACACTAGACCACAGGATCAACAGAGAATGGGGACCTCAAGACACCCTGCAGACTTCATCTGCCTATATACCTTTGAGGATTTGGGACTTTGCCATCTTCTTGTTGCCGCTTGTCTGGCCAGACCTTTTGCCCCAACAAAGCATCAGCAAGGTTTTGTGATCTACCCACACCAATGCAGAGTCAGGACCTGCAGTTTAAAAGCCTATGTGGGAAAAGGATTTGATTTTTATGCTCAAGCAGCAAATTTATTTGGAAAATAAACACAAACTAGCAGAGTTTACCTATGGTCACTAGAATGCAAGATAGATTTCTAAGTGTCTGCAAAAAAAAGGAATAATGGCTGCAGCTGTTGTGATTTTTCAACTGCCTTAACTTATTTAGTAAGCCAAACACATTTGATGACTTTTCCAAAAGAAAATAAAGAAATTAAAAAAAAAAAGTGTTCTGTTGATGTGGAATTAAATAAGGTTTGGGTTTCCCCGAACTGCTATAGTTTAAATGAAATATACTGTTTCCAGAGAGAATATATCTGTGGACACTGAATTAGCCATGTCACAGGTGAACCGAGGAAACAAGAAATGTCATGTCTATTTTTTCTCAATTATTTAAGATCTTGCACTCTATTGACTTTGGTGGAAATCAGACAACTGAAAACCTTCCCCATCTCTTGCTTTTTTGCTGTTTCCATAGAATTTTTATGTAAATAATTTCTCCTTGTACTTCAAGTATGTCAAATTTAAAATTATGACACAGGAGGACAGCTATATGATTTAATGCAACATACTGAGGCAGGCTTTAGAGAAAGTTGTGTGCTTCCTAAGGCAAGCTGCTCAGCTGAAGAAATTAGAGGATGTTTTTCTTGCATATGGCTATTAATTACAGATAGATTGAACTGATTTGCATTTGGCAGATGGAAGTTCATACTCCTTTGCCAAATAAGCATCAACAATAAAGATATCAGAGGATTAGAATATATCGGTTCACTGCCAATTCTTAAAGACACTATTTAAAAATTACAGCTGAATACAATACACACATCCCACTAAATACCTACCTGAAGAAATACCTTCTTATTAAAAGTATAAACTATTTTGATTACCACATTGTCTAGTTAACATTTAATTACATAAGAAATGAAAATACATCTCCAGATCATTCAAAATTAATCAACTCCTCCATATCCCAAAGATAACTTCAGAAGCAAGAAGCAAGATAGACTGGATGGGCAAAGAGCCCAAAAAGAAGAATACAGACAAGGACAGAAAACACAGTAACAGTCTCAGAAGGGAAAAGGCAAGAACATTGCCTTTTTGCTTTTGCTTTGGTTATTTTTTGATATGTAGTTAAAAAAAAAATAAATCAGAACTGAACCTTTATAAATATTTTCTGAAAGTCAGCTTGGCTGAACTGATTTAAGAGTGGCCCTGAGATTTGAGATATTCTTTTAAGCGTTCTAGGTAATTCTCTAATGAGATTTCTCTCACCCTGGCATTCTAATGACATTTACACCTGCCGTTCCTTAAAACACTAAGGGATTAGCACTGCTTCTAATCCTGGAAACCTGTTCCAGTAAGTACAAAACCAATTACAGATACGCAGAAGAGACCTGACGAGTGGACATTTTACACCTCTGACTCAGTCTAGAAACGAAACCAGACAAGTCTCATTATTGCCAAGCCTATAATATATAAGCACAAGGAAGCCTTTTAGAGAAAGCGCTCCAAAAAAAGCTGAGGTCAGAGTTTGCTGTTGAAGGCAACAACTAAGTCAGTCCACAAAGTACTGAAACCTGTACCGTGTGTCACACATAACAACCTATTTCTATGTTATGCTGAGACTAAATCTACTTACTTTTTTTATCCTAAAGTGATCGGGGGGTGATGGTGGTGGTGGTGGGTGTTTTGGTTGGGGGTTTTTTTGTTTGTTTTGGTTTAGGTTTTTGTGGATTTGGGGTTTTTTTGTTTAAAAAGTATGTTTTTATAAAGTATTCAAAATGACATCATATAGATTCTACATTACTGAGATACTGTAACCATAAGAACAGTATTAGTAAGTAATAGCACATGAAATCAGATGCCTGCCTGTCACCTTTAATTTCCAAGTTCACTTCTGAAATGTGGTACTTTTTAAAATAAAACTCTCAGAGCGTTAAGTTCTCTGATAGGAATAGGTAGCTTTCAGGATTTAGAGAACAACCAGCACACACAGCTTACAATACTTTCTTACAAGGGGATAGGGACAGAGGATAAAAGCCAAAACCAAAACCACACCAGTGGGTATAGGGATAACCGAGTACTTTGATCCCAGCCGTGGCCACATCACCTTGCACAAGCTGAAGAGAAAGCCTAGTGACACAGTGAGCGTTATAACCAATAAAACAAATCCAGTGGCCAGAATCAGCACGATCCCATCAGTAACACATGAAGTGTGAGACAACACATGGAACACATAGATCTAGAAAGACAATGTCTGAAAGCTGCTCTTCCTTTCCATGTACAAAAAAAAAAAAATTACTCATTATAAAATACGCTTGGCACTTAAAAAAAAATTTCAGAAGCCAGCAAGGAAAGAGGCCAAATTATGTTAACTTGAAGGATTTTTATATAGATTAGTCAATACTCACTCGCACAACAGGACTCCATTTTCTAGAGCTGCTCGGAAGTCTTTGGTTCCAAAGCTTTTCCCCGTAACTGTCTATAAAAATAAAAATTGAGAGTTAACTGAACACGTACAATAAATAAAGACTAGCAAGAGTGTTTAAGTAGTACTTTTTAGTACTAGAAATAGAAAAAAAAATAGAAAACCACAACAAAAAAACAACAAACCAATGAAAACTTTTCGATTCAACACTTTGTTCATACTATTATTTTCTTATATTGATTTCAAAAGAAATAAGCGTTTAAAAACTCATTCTTTATGCCTCAAAAGATATCAGATCCAACATCTTCAAGTAGTTTTCTCTAGTGTAAAACAATCTCCAGCTAAATTCTGTGGAAATACTTATTATTTTCTAAAGCAATACCAGCCACACTAAAAAGCATAAAATAAATTTCAAACAGAAGCGCAGAAGAGGCAAAAAGTCTTTTATCTCCTACTTCATATTTCAGCGTGTATACTCATGATATCTGGCACAAAATATTTTAATAAGGTTGTGGTTTTTTTCACCCTGCCACTTGCACCTAAGGCAGTGTGACTAAAGAACCACTCCAGCAAGTCTGTATTACCACGTGCACATCAATTCCCATTACTTGGCAAGCGGTAGGACTATACTAATGGGGCTACTTTTCATATACAAAGTGAAAAGCAGTGAACAAGAACATGTCTTATGAAGGATTTAAGATACCCAATGCCAAAAGCATTGCCTACAGGTTTTCAGCAAAGTTGTTTTCTACAAAAAAAGAAAAAAAGAAAAGAATGTTCCTGGCATTAACTCCCTCCATCTCGAACGCAGATCATCAACACAGCACCTTGCTCAAGTAAATTCACATGGATTCTTCTTATTAGATCCCCTCTCTTGCTCATGTCCCTTAAAGAGACAAAATTTGGCAGATATCTTTCTAAACACCCAGATCAATAACCCACACACAAGTCAGAAAAGGAGACAATATTCCTAAAACGGTCCAAAAGAGGGTTTTATCCCAGTTGGGTGTAGAAATCGAATGCTAGGAAGGGTAATTATTTGAGCTTAGAGGACACCATGTTTGAGCTTAGAGGTCACCAGCTAATTAGAAAGCTCCCTTTGGGGATCCTGACCATCCCCAACACTTCACAGGACTTCAGGCACACAATTAAACATGCTGTGGAACCTGTGTGCATCCAGACTAAAGCTACTGGTTACCACAGTAATTAAGGAAATTAGTAGTGAAACAAATGAGCTGTGCCTGGTAAAAAGCAAGGGAGAGGATGCAGTTCTTTAAGGACCTGTTACATTATCACCCTATTATTTTTTTTTCCTAAATTGCAAAAGGAATTATACTAACACCAGAAATGTTAAATTTTAAGCAAGTCGGTTTTATACGTTAGGTTTTTTTATTATAAAGCTGTAACTTCTATCTCCCTGCTCAGAACAAATTCTAATATTAAAAAAATCTTCTATAGGCTTTAAAGTTTTTTGCCCTATGGTTTAACAAATAAGGAGAAAGAATTATGACAAACCAACTCAAGACAAGAAAAATTTCAACATGCAGGTAAAGGGCGGTGAAAGGAAGCAATGCCAAAATTTTAAAAACAAAGGATGACAGCGATTCCCCCAGGAGAACTTCATTTTACTTCTTTGTCTGTTCTTACAGAAGAGTTTGTGTTATGTCTTAGCAATATAATTTTCAAGAATACTTTCAAAACACAGCATCTGAAAATTACCTTTGTCTCAAATAATATATGACCTTTTGCTTCCAAATCTGTATAGAAAGCTGTTATATTTAGCGATAATGATTATGAGGAAACTAGCCAATGTAACATAACATCACTGAAAGTTTAAATATAAATATTTATGTTCCCGAGGTAATAGGGAATATGGGTTATAAATTAAGCCCTTCATTCTGCAAGCTAGAAACTTGAAGCCTACATGTTATACAGCAGAACTGTACTGTAACAGGGGCTGTAGGATGCAGCTTTATGGTTAGGTTTCAAAACGCCAGTCAATTCTTAAGAGAGTCCAAAAGTTATTATCATTCTGAGTTGTTGCTGACATCTACAGGACTACGCAGTCCAAGTGTTTAGTTTCATATAGGCAGCTTACCAGTAAGTCATGCATGCAATAGATGGTGAGATGCTTCCTTCACCTAGAGCTGGGCCTATCTCAAACATATAAAGTCTTATATACCCACAAATAACCTTCACACTGAAATTCCTTAAAAAAAATAATCCTAGAACTGCAGCATGTAGCTAAGGGGTTCACTCCCCAAAAATTATTCTCAAGAATAATTAAAACTATAATAATTACACTTCAGTGTAGCCCCTCTAGAACACAAGAGTTCCACACTGCAGTGCATAATTGCATTTTTATAGCGCATCTTGTGGTCTTTTCTACAAAAAAAAAAAAAACCAAACAAAAAAAAAACCACACCAACACCTCAGTCTCCAAAATGGCATGTGAAACATTTTTGACTGCTACAAAGTCTTCAGGCACGTGACCTCAGGTAACTAGAAGACACTCTTGAACAACAAGACTCCAACTTGAGTACAAGCTTGTAAATGTTACTATTAGACTTGCAGCCCTCTTAAAACTATATTAGAGGGCATTCCATGGAAGCATTTTGACTAAGCTATTTGTGCAGCCACTGTGGTAATCAACACTGATTTGATATACAGGATGGAGCTGTCAGACCGATCTTGTGACCCACAGATTTTGACAAGTACGTGGTTTGTTGACATCAAAATAAAAGCATCAGTACTGCCAAGTTAGGTTTCATTAATATTGACTTTTAAAGGATAACTAATAATTAAGTAATTAAGAGGTATTCTCAAGGAACAACTTAACACCGATGGCTTGAAACCGAAACATTTTCCAAGTTGCACAACACCTTGACTTTGTTGATGTCTCAAAACTAGGTACTCCATTTTAAACTCAGCTTTGGTAGAGAGGGAGGACTTCTCTCAGCATGGACTTTTGTCTGTCTTACACCCACTGAAGGGATCAAGCACAGCTCTAACTATTACAGCCTACATAGGAACTAGGTGTCATTAAAACAAAATGGAAAGCTGCGGACTAGCTCAGAGTTTCCTGACTTTTAAGAACTCATAAGACAAAATTAATCCCCTCCTGAGATATTACATCTTCAAACAATGTCTACGAAGTGTGAGTCGCTGTTTATTCATTAAAACTGGTTATACTGGGTGTGGTACTCTTATGTAATAGGCACAATTGATTTTGGATGATTTTTCAACCACTTAGGCCATGTGAGCTACCAAATAATAAAGAAGATATCTTGCAGAAGTGTTTTTTATTCATGTTTGAACAACAGCTCTTTCCAAATTATGTTTCTTTTCTCTCCTCTCCTTTATTCAGCTGAATGTATTTTGCTTCATTCTCTGCTTTTCTTGATAGAAAGAGAGCAATGACATAATTAAAGGCTGTATCATAAAATCACATTTAATTGCTGCTGTAAAACAGTTTGATTTTATTTTTGTAAGTCAGCGTCCCCAAATACTTTGGTAACTTGCAGTTGCCAGGTCCAAGCAATTTACTTCAAACAGTATGCAAATCAAGTCTTTACTTAAATTTTGGTATTTAAAAAATGCTTACCCACATGCACACACACAGAAGGCTACTTTAGTTTCAGGTTTGTTGTGATTTCTCTAAGAGGCGGCAAATCAAGAAGAAATAACCAGAAATCAAGCATTCTGAAGATGGCACGACATCAAAATCATGTCGGACCAAACAAAAAGCACACAGCACAGAAGAATACACTGATTATATGCCTCAGTACCAAAATTAACATTGAGTACATTTCTTTGGCTTGTCCTACAAGAGACCAAATATAGACGATCGTAATAGGCCTTCTTTGCCTTACAAGCTACTCAAAATTGAAAGACTTTTCAGTGTTAGTAAAAAGTACTAAGGGAGTTCATGGCAAGTTGCTTCCATGGTTCACACTGGTTTGAATGGCTTTAGCAGAAAGGCAGCTCCAACACAGGATGGCAGACGTTTTCAAGTGGGTTGGTTTCCCACACCTAGTACCACACGCAAATCAAAGTGGCAGGCTTCCCAATTTAACTTTGTTGTGGTGGAAACACCAAATCTAGACTGTCCCCATCCCGTGCAAGACTGACACTACCAATACAGGCACGCTGGCTAACCAATTCTCTATCACAAAAGCATTAGCTTCTCACAAACAAGGAGGTGGCACTGCATCATGACCTGCCTGTCACCTAAACGATGCCTGGCTGCAGAGGAGCCAGGTACTCACCATCCAACCGGCTCCACGGTTCACACTGGCCAGCCCTGCTCTCTTCATCTCATTCAGAGCTCCTCTACCACTGCCCCATGTAGACTGCACCATTTCAAAATATGAAAGGATCCCATGCATTGATTTGAGACTAATGCTAATCTCCATCCACCAGCATGAAGCACGCAGCTCCCTGATGCAGGGTCACAGGTTAGGGATGGGAGATTCAAGACAGATACTGAATCATGCATGATGGCAACAGCCTTAATGCAGGCTCATGCAAAGATCTCGTGGGACAAGCAATTAATCAAATGGCAACCTCAAGGACACTAAACTGATTTATGACTGTCAGGTTCCCTGCAGCAAGAAAAGCCAAGCTCATCATGCTGCAGAGAGGACCGACTGCTCATATGCTGCAGAGAACTGAGGCAACAATATGAATCCGATGCTGCAGTACATCCCCACTACAGAATTTTGGCTATGCCTGCCAGTTTGTGTCACAGTGCCTTCCTCGGTGGATCACCTCACATACACATCAGTTAATGGCCTTTCCTCCTCCCACCCTACAGTTACCATCTGGATCAGATGACACGGCAAATGGCTCCATCCTTACATAATCCCAGCATTACATAGTTCTGTTTACAGCATTCATTTGGCTCTAACCACCCTTACCCAATATATCACTCCAGAACAGCACAGTTACTGTAAGACACAGAAAGAGATATATAGGCTACACCCACAGCCAACAAGCAAGCATCCAAGCAACTCCCAATGCTTTGGCATCTGTATGGTTTGGCAGGGCCTAGTAGTAGATTCATGACACATTTTATCCATTATTTCAAGCCCACTGCATTTTATATACAGTTGTCACTAACATGCTGTACCTTAATCTGATGGATGTTACCTTTTAGGACACGTCAAAAGCAGTACTCTCTTGTATTTCAGTAGGAACTGGTGGTTCTTCTGGACTGTGACCACGAGTGACTCATTCATGGGACACTCCAGATGCACAACCCAAAGTCCTGCAAGAGGTCCTGCCTCCCCTCTTCACAGCTATTTGTAGTCCTTTTTAAATGACAGGCAGGATATGAGCCTGTCCTTGAATGGTGTAGGTGGCAGCCATCAACAAAAATGATGCTATCATGCTTTGAAGTAGTGAGCTTGTGGTGTTTGCCCTTTGCAGACTTCCCAGTTTTCTCCTCCCTGAATTCCTCTCTGAATTTCTTCTGCTTTTTAAAAAAACAACACCAAACAAACAAAAAAGTCCCCAAAACAACCAATCAAAAAAAAAAAATCCTAACATATTACCGCAATTTGCTCCAGTAGTCAATTGATTTATCTAAATCCTTCTTAAAGGACAGACTGTAGGAACCATACTCAGAGGTCTGGGTGTAGACAATCTTGAGCACACAAAATGGCAAAATGAGCCATTTGGGTAGAAAGCCTCACGTGTTGCAGTGAACAGCCCAACCACAGCAGTTCCTAGCTTCCTCAAGGTCAAGTGGTACAAAAAACAGCTCATTTTTTAAACAAGCAGGATCTCTCTCCCTGAATTTTGAGCCTTGGGAAGATGCACAGGAAGAGTAGGCATTCATATCTTCCCCCCATGAAAAAACACTGCTGGCATTTTACCTCTGGATGCAGGAGTGATGTCAGGTCTAAAGCAGCCAAGGTCATGAAGGGAACCATGCTGCTGTCTTCCCTGCTGATTATGGTTTAATTAATGGTCCTAAACTCCTAAGAGGTCAACAAGTGCTCAAGAAGCTGATACCCAGAGAAGCTTTCCTGGTCAGCTGTCCAGAAGCTCCACTTCTGACACCGCTTTGCCTAAAAACCGCACAGGAGTCAAGAGCAAGGTCTTTCTGTATTTCTGCAGAAAGAAGTTCAAGTCCTCACAATTCATTGCTAAGCTCCATGACAGGCACAATTCCACTATGGAAAAGAACTGGGGTGGCTGGAAATATTAAGAAAAAATACCTACCTAGAAATCTGCTGTATAATTGAACTGCACAGAAAAAAATTAAGAAGGTTGAAGGAGATGAATATTTTTGCCATTGATCACTTGGGCTGGCCCATGTGAATGTCCCCCTTTCTATCCGTAAGACTTCTGTTCTTCAGTTGGAATAATTCCCACTCTATTGCTCAATGCAAAGCTACACTCTCCTGTTTAACCCCATACCCCAAATCCCTGGGCATCGTATCATTTCAGAGGATGTGGAAATTTTTCAATCTTCAGCCAAAACTGCCTTTGATAACAAACCAGAACAGACATTTATAAAAGGAAATGACTGATTATTGAAAGAGTCTTACTATTATTTTCTATCATCAACATAATGATGGGGTCTTATTGTGGTATGCCTTCTGGACAGACATGCCAAGACGCCTGAAATAACATACATTTTTACAAAAGATGAAGAAAAACAATGAATAAGGGGCAAGCAAGGAGGCACATGATTACTGCTGTGGAAAGTACAAGAAGCATAAATCTCTGCTTGTCAGCCACTTACACTTTTTCAGCTCTTCTGTCAGATTGCATATAAAAATACAAACTGACGGATGGAAGTGAAGTTTTTCTTCCAATATTTAAGGGAGTGCCTGACTACGAGGAACAATACTGCAGAAAGAGCAAGGATAAACATCAATCAATGGATCAATCAATTCAGTCAAGCTTTTTTTCCCCTCCACAAACAAGGTCATCTTGCAAAAGAGGGAGATAAATAAGTAAGCTGTTGTTATACTGATGACTGTACCGACAGCTGTCAAACTAGGAAAACCAACATCCATTAGTTTGTGTGATAAAAATGGTCTCACTGTATATGCAGAGATGGGCAGCATAAACTAGGTGGAGGCAGATGTTCAAATGGCACATAAAACTTGCAAATGCAAAGTGAAATCTCTGAAAAAAACAAATATTTGACATTTTATTCTAATAATATAGGTACATCTTATTTATTTGGAAACTTAATACCATGAACACATGATTTAAATGAGCACAAATTCTAAAGCTGCCATCCTAATTGATGCATGCTGATTTCAACTTTAACCACGTATTTACTTTCTCTTGTGTATTCACAACTAACTTCAGTTAAATAGAAGTGAGTACTTATGGACATTCCCAAAACTATATAAGTAACATAATTATTTTAAGATTTGCCAGCTGAGCTCCACACTTGTTCAGTGACTGGTGTTAAAAGTAGGGTGGCAGTGAGTACCTTAACCATAAGTGTCCCTAATTAAGCAGAGAAACGTTCAAACATTCAGTTTGCCCCTGAAACAGCCAGAAACCAACCTCTGAATTCCTTAAATACATAAACAAAACCACGGTTGATTGACAGTTGTCTTTTTCGAGTAATGCATAGTGTAACGGTGGTGTATTAGACCTGTGTCTTTGTTTCTGCTGTATGGGAAAAAAAGTTGGGAAAAAAAAATGTTAAACATACCCAGGGAATGAGGAATATGACGGAATGATGCTAGAAAAGTGATTGACTGAGATAACAGAAGAAGCACTGAGCAGAGACTCCAGTTTCACTGATTAGGTATCTTCTAATGATCCTGTTTCATCATGTATGCCATCTCATGCTAGCCAACTTTTGGACTTGCCCGTTGTGAAAGCCAGTCACTCTGCATGCCATTTCTTGAACTTCTTTTTCTGAAACATCTTCAGTGCTGCATTGATCAGCAGGTTACCTGACCTCAGGTTGTCAATGCCTTTCCAAGCAGGGGAATAAGCGATTGAGAGATAAACAAATCCACGAATAGCTGTGTCTCAGTGGGAAACCTACATAGTGTCCAGCTGGGGCAAACAAAAACCTTGCCCTGGACAGAAAATCAGTATGTTCTCAACACCTCCCTTTGGATGCTGAAATAAAATAATGATATGAATATCATCAACAACACAGCTTAGGAAAGAGGACTTGCAAGAAGACACACCACTGACAGAAGGTCTCGGAGGGCTGGCCACGCAGTCACACAAGAAAACCATGGTCTTTCTGCCTTCCAGAAATCTCACCAGGGTCTCCTTTCCCTTTCTTCTTCATGCCCATGTGAAAAATTTTCCATTTAGAAAAAAAACCTGCAATCACCCAGATGACTTTGTGTTTTATACAGTACTAGAAAAAGGAAAAAGAAAAAACCCAAACCAAACCCTGAACATTCCCTACGTTTCACCACCTCTCCCCAGCTCCAAAACGACAGCAATTGAGCCAGGATTTCCAAGCACCAGGGAAGGACACCACAGGGCTGGAGCCACAGCACGCCAGAGATGAGAGAGGGATAACATTTGGACTTTGTGCAGATTCTTGAGAGGTTTAACATACCCAAAGATCCAGTGATTCAGCGCCCTGACAGCCAGGTGGTACGTGGCCAATGGGATGGCCAGCCATGCACCCTCACAAAGAACTTCAAGTTCAGGCAATACTGATAAAAAACCCCACCCCAAAAACCTCTATGTAAAATCTGTTTATACCATCGCTTTTGATAAAGAAGGAAAACAAAGTTCAACAGCTGCAGCACTTCGGTTTCAGGTGAACAAGAAAAAAGTAAAGTATTGTCTTTACAAGTTTCAATTAAAATAGAGACATTACTTGAAATATTAACAGATAAAATGATAGTGCTACTAAAATAACATTTGTTTAGGACAAATGTAAAGAAAGAAATACAACAAATACAAACATGGACTTTTTTTTTTGCTGTACAGGTAATAAAACCATATTTCTCTAACAGTTTAATATAATAAATATAAAATAATAGATTAAGTAATGTCTCCACTGTAATCAAATCTTTAAATATTTTGTTCTCGTTCATTTAGAGCAAAAGCTAAATGCAAGCTACAAAGAGGATTCTGATATTTGTATTTCCAAAGTGTATAGCTCAGTTTTGCTCCTATTGTAATTCTAGGTCAGAGAGTGCACGCTGCAACTTTCAACACAGGTTGTCAGTTCATTAGCCTTTATTTTTATAGGAAAGACCTTTCCTTACACTAATTAAGAAGAATAGACTAAAACTCCGCTGCCATTTGCAAGAGGGTCCCTGCTGGGATTATTTATGTGAGTGGCCGAGCAATACAGAGATATGGAATGAAGTGACCAAACCCAGGGCACGCTTCTGCCCTAGACTGCAGTTATCTGTTACACCCAGGAGTCAAAGCAGCTGATTTGTATCTAATTACTTGGATTTTATTTTTATATATTTATATATTTTAAACACACTTGGCTCTCCAGAGAGCAGTGCCAGTGCCACGAGCAGACCAGGGATCTAACCGCAAAGGTCCTGCAACTATGTTTGGCAGAAGGAGAAGAAAAGGCAGGAGAGAAAAGAACACGCACACAAGAAGGAAATGCTTTAGATAGAATTGCTTTCACATGTTGAACGAGGGCATCCACGCGTGGAAGTCATTGCTTGTTATTACTGGAGACTTGTCAATCTTTGCAAATTTTTCAAACGTTACTGGAAATAGTACTTTGAGCAGAATACACATCGAGATGTGGTTTGAGTTAGCCCCAGCCAAAAATATTCACCAACCCACTCCCCTCCTCCCCCTGCCCCCCCTTCCTCTCTCGCACACGCACCCACATGAGTGCACATTTGGTTTGGGGAACCAGCAGCCATCTCTCACCATGTCTTCCCTCCCACCCCCATCACCCCTTCCCTTTTCTGTCTCCTCCTACACCCACAGGTTTCCGACCCACTTCGCCGGGTTTACTTAGCTCATTAACACGGCAGCAGACGAACAGGGAGCCAAGAAATTGTGCGGAAATGATCATTTAACAGGGTCAAAAAGGCACCATAAAGGCAACTACTGTCACGTATGGAGTCTGAGAAAAAAAATAGTCATGACCCCACTTCCCATAAACTATGGCACTTGGCATTAAATGTGGCGCTTAAACGACAGCTTTTAGAAAATTCAGTATTATCTAGCAACAGCTATGAAGAAATAAACCATCAGGTGGAAGTCACTGAAATGAAGGCTGATTAAGCATTACAGCTTCAGCTGTAGAAATATTATGCTCTTCTCTGGAGTTGGAATAATTCAGGGAGAAGGATTAGATTAAGAGAGCTCCACTGATATGATCTGTTCAAATAAAAATGAAGGCAAGACTATAAATCTCTTGAATTCAACTATGTTTATTAGTTGGGGGCTTTTTTCAACTACAATTAAGTTTTAAGAAGTAAGAGGGAGCAAGCCATAGGAGAAGCTGTATAGAACTGCAACATCAAGAAAAAACGGTAATGTGGGGATTTTGTGAGAATTATTTTTGGTGATTTTTAAAATCCTATGTTTAAAGGAATATAAACACACGCAAATAATTACATTGGGGTATTTGAAGTACCCTGTGCGTGCACCGAGCTGCTAAGCTGGGAGTGAGGCTTCTGAAGGCTCCATTTCCCAAGGCTCATAGCAATAGACTGCATTACGGATAATGAGCTCCTGTATTAGGGTGCTGGACAGCAGAGGACATCATTGCCACTGCCACGCAGCACCATCTAATGAGAGACGCCAGGTATGGCATATGACCAGAGGCTTTGTGCTTATGTGTAGTCCCTCTCCTTGGCAGGAGATGAAAGAAACCGCCCCTGGCAAAGAAATTAAATAATTGCAGTCAGAGGAGGAAGGACGGCTACGGAGGAAATTGAAGTCCAAGTGAGCTGCAGAAGGATGGCGTGCATCTGAAAAGATGACAGGAGCACAGAGGAGGCAGAACATCAGTCTGGCCAAAGGAATAAGGCAGTTTAGGCTCAATAAATTCTGCTGACCAACTCTTGTCTTTGATTAGGTTTATGAGCTGTTCTAAGTGATGAACACTATCCTTTTAAAGGATTTACACATAAAGGAATATTTGATGAGCACATAGCAAGTTACAGAAGTGTCTTTACACTTGGAGAACTCCAAAACAAACTCTTGTGCTCAATCACACACCTTTTCAGGGGTCCTATTCCAGCTACACCTCCATCAAGACCTTTTTATTCATCTCTCAGCAGACACTGTTCCACCTTGAATAGCAGCTTATGCTACTCATCCGTTATTTGTAATTATATATATTCCCTCCCAACAAGATGTTAACTCCGTCACTGTTTGATATGTGTTTGACTTTACAAAAATAGTATGTCACTGCCAACAGAAATCAGGGATCAGGCTACCATTGACCTCAATCAGGACTTCACTCTACTTAAGGACTAAAGATGACATGAAAAGGGTCTTCTTTATGCATGACACTGTGGTGTCATCTGTCTTTCTTATCTGAATGTTTCAGTCTAGTTATTTAAGTATTTATTAAGCTAAATATACGACTAGCAAACTCTTATTCTCCATGGAACTATTCTCCCTGGTTTACAAAACCACAGGTAGTAGTATTAGCAGCTGTCAAAGTCATAGGTGGCCCCATGCAGGGATAACTGCTGCACTTCAATTAAAGAATTAAGGTGAAGAAACCGGAGGAGAGATTGTGGTCCAGAAGGGAAGCCACAAGTGACAATTGCTCCTCTTCCAAACTCTTCCAACGCTTCCCCTTTACTATCTTTCTTCTTTGACACTGTCACTCACCGCTCCATTTCTGATCCAGGCTGAGCATCGATACAACCCACACGTACTCAACCACCTCTGGTGTGAACACTTCCTCCAGACATTTTATTGCACCTCTGCAAATGCAGCTTTATTTGTTTAAATGTTTAAGAAGCCAAACTGGTTTGACAGAGTGTTGCCTCCTCCCCTGGGTGTGTTTAGAGGAGCCCTAGATAAGACTGACTGTCATAGCAGCTACACAGAGTTGCTATGTACACTGCCCAGAGGTAGGATTTAATTACTAGTCAAAAGCAGCCAAACCCCCCCTTATTACAGAAGACAATCATAATTTGGTTATATTTATTATGACATCCTTGGAGAAATGTTCGTGACTCTTAGTAAACAATTCCATACCCTGCAAGGGAGAGGCAGAAATTTACCCCACAGCGAATGCTCAACACCCTTTTTTTTAATACATTATATATACATCATTAAAAAATTCCATGTTGCTGAAAACATTCATTTATTTTTCTCTGGAAGAAAGACAACAGCATATTAAATAATTTATCTACACATGGCTGATAGGATGTATCAGCCATAGGCAGATAAATGTTTCTCAAAAGGGAGACACTGACCTTAAGTCCAATCTAAAAAAACACAAACAGAAAGATTCCAACCTGTAGTGGGGCACTTCACATCTATTCATATGACCTTCCCTAATGATACAGCCACAGAAATTGTGATTAAAAGAGCCACACAAAATGCACACAAGGAAAGGACCGAGATGCAAGCAAACAAATTGTACCCGAAAATGTTCTGTCCAGAGCTATAAAAAACAGTTTTGGAAGACTACTCTGATCTATTCATCTAGTAGGATTATGCTTGTACCTTGTAATGACAGAAAAGAAGCACTTTGCGTGTGTGTGTGTATATATATATATAAAAATAATTCAGAGAATTATAAACAGATGTGTATACTTGGGGCATTTTTCATCTCTAGCTTAACTTCCTTTTGCCTTTTAAAAATAATAATACTTTAAATGGAGTAATATTATCAGTAACTTATATGGCTTCTCATCAGCAGAGAATATCTATGTCCTGGAAGACTGAGATTTTCTTTCACCGTAGGCAAGATGCCTCAAGCATTTCAGGTTCAAGCCACAATGGTTTCCATGACCAGCTGCCTTCCAGGGCACGCAGACTTCAGGAATGTCTGAAGTTTTGCCTAGCAACTGAAACAAAGCATAGACTACCCCCAATTTAAACATTTTCCTCCATACATATTGCATGAAGTTATGCCAATTTCTGCTGCTGGATCTGGTACATGATTACCATTTCTACAGGAAAATTTTGACCATTTTACTTACAGCTTGGTAGAGCAGCTGAAGAGACTTTCCCTACCATTAACAAAAACAAAACTGGGAAGTGCTTTTAACATTAGGTCACCGCTTTATCAAAGCCGAATGATGTCTTTGGGTTTTTGGTTTTTTTTATTCAAAATTCCAGAGAGAAAGGAATGGTACTTTGTACCATCAATGTTATTTCCGATGCAAGATTAAATTTTGTCTGGAGGCATCACAAAATGATGCATTTTATTGGACTCCCATCCTCCTAAAATTTTTCTGCTAGAACAAAAAGTTGGATGTGACTTCAGCTTGAAGCATTCAAACACCACTTGCACAACGTTTACAGCCTAACAACAAAGGAATTATCCCATTGAGTGAAATTAGTTGTCACCTCGTCCAGCATCCTCAGTTTGACCTGTACCAGGTATGTCAGCACATTCGCAGGGTGGGAAGGGAGGATACCAGTACTTTAATATTTAGAGGAGTTCCAGCTTTCTCTGTAATTAAAATGGTAGAAAACACAGATAGGGAGAGCAACACTTCTCTTGCATCAGAAATCATTACAGAATGGAGAAATATCACCCACCACTTCCTCCCACCCCCATATACCAATTTTTTAATACTGAATTGCTTAAGTTTTTCTTTGTTTGTGATATACAATAAGACAGGAAACCTGTATCCAGAAAAAAATGGACACAAGCCTAACTCGTATTAAATCCAAAGTGTTAAATCTATACAATGCCTTTTTTAACTAAGCTATGTAACCATGAATATGCTAATAAAAACTCGTATATCTTCTGTCAGACAGCGTTCTCCAAGACTAGTGTCTCATTTCGACAGCCTGCATAGATATTGGTGTGAATTCACACAGGATCTGGGTGTCACTGCAGGACTGATTTCACATATCTCCTGACATATTCTGACCTCTGCTGTTATAAAGTGGAATTTATTTTGAAAGTCATTTTCTTTAAAACACTACCTCTTCGTCTGAATTAGCATTTTCAATACCCCTGCAGGTATCCAGGATAAATAAGTTATAGGAAAATCACTTATTTTACACTATGAAGCACAAAAATAAAACTCCCCAGGCTTTTCATTCCCCTTCATGTTCCTACCATTGTGTCATTTGTTACAAGCTGCATATTTGACTGTTACATAAATACACATACCCTGTTCTTTTTGCATCTAGACTCCACATATGGTACCAAACTGTCCCAACATCTTTCTCTGAGAATACACTGAGTTTGGCTTTATGTCAGATACCAGCAAAACCACCAAGCACAGCAATATACAGACTATCACTGATTTGGAACCATTCAAACAATTAGTTTTAGGCAGCACTTTTTTTTTTTCCTTAGTTTAAGTTGTATTTTCACTACAAAAAGATTCTACAGTAGACTAGAAAGTCTCTTAATTATGTACAAGTCTAGAACTATATAATGAATTTTGATAGCACTGGTCAGTGATGAAATCATATTCTAAGTAACCCACACATTAACATCAGTGACAGCATAAATCTGAGTGAATTACGACTACATTGGTTGGTAAGATTTTGAAAACAGCAAAATGCCACTTAAGTGATAGGTACCCTCAGGGGTGAAAAAAAGAAGAAATGGTGTCCATCACGATGCTCTACTTCTAAACTTGTCTTTCCCTCCTGGATACGAAGTCTCCTCTCAGACCTTGGTCGTGAAGATTAAGGCATGAACCTTTACTGCACTTATCACAAATGCTCAAAGAACATTTGCTCTTCCTTTCCCACCATAATGCCTGATACACTTCAAAATAAAATTACATCTACAGCTTCCATTATTTCTAACTTGCTGATTTCCCATGGCTTAGAAGATGATACAGTATTTGATCAAATATTTATATACAGTATCTCCCAGTCAGATAACACTTTTGACTAAGAAATAAAAAGAGAGTGGTATCATGCCCAATGACTGTTTTAGCACCAAATACTCTTTTGATCCTCATGTCTAATCAGGAAAGAGACCCCAATCTCAAATCAGCAAGTTCACCCTTATGCCAAGAGACTCTTTGAGAGAGACAATTAGAAAATTGTCTTGTTCACTTCTTTGGCAATATTTCTTTCTAAAAAAAAGCCTGTTTTCAACAACAGCTGTGTTCTTTACCAACAATACTAAAGTTAATGTTTTTCTTTTTATTGCTTTGTATGCAATGACTTTGTTTTCACCTTCATGCATGTAGTTAAGAGATTATTTTTTTTAATCATTGAAGATTTTGCTTCTGCTGGGAGAAACATATGGAAGTTTCCCATAACACCTTTACCGGCATAAAAGTAGGAAATATAACAGCCAAATATGAATAAATTAGTGAATCTTAAAAGATCCTCAATTATACATTAAAACTCAGCCCGGCACCCTATTCCATCACACAGATATCCAGGTGACAGTCTGGTAGCTTACACACATACAAGCACCATTCCAATAGCCATCTCCACATGTTTTCTTTTGCTTTCACTTGCAACCACCGTCTGCTGGTAACTAGAACAGAAAGGGCCCCCAAAAATGTTCCTGCAGAATAAATACATACTCCAGAAACAAATACCTACTTATTACTGTCAAGTAAGGACGCTAAACAATGGGTTATGCAAAATACCTCAAGTGTCCTGTAGGTTTTAACATTACAATTAATATTTCAAAATATGGGACTCCTTTAAATAAGGCATGTCAAAACAGCTAGCTCAGTTTTTTACTCAAAAACTTTATAAATAAAGACAGCAGTTTTGCACGATAAAAGGAGGGAGCCACAGTTCTGCTGTCTGTGTAGAGAGACTACTCAGCACTACCTTGCAATGGGGCTCAAAAATTTATTTATTGGCTTAAAGACTATTAGAGAATCCAGCAGGTGTTCTGTGAGATCAATAAAGTGCTATGGCTAAACAACAGTATGATTAAAGAGGAATTCTTTGAGAAACCATTTTGCATAAACAGCAGTGAAAAAAATTAACTCTACTGGCATAGTAAAGTTAGGCATGTTAAAGAGAAAAAAAAAATAACTGAAGACAAAGCATCAAAGAAATTCTGTGGCTGTGCTAGAAGAAAGAGATAAAATGGATTGGGTATGATGAAGGTGAATAAACAGTTAATGACAAGATGGCTACAACATTCACTTAAAGAGCTGTCAGATTCTTCAGAGAAGTATGGGACTGGGAAAACAACCACTGAGAGTAGAAGAAAAGTGTTGAAGATGGCAAAGTCTGGAAATATTTGCTTAATTATATTCTTCTGTGTTCTAGAGCATGCTCTAAGCCATTAGCAATTATCTTCAACTCAAAGGGCTGGAAAGGTCACATTGACTGAAAAATAAAAAAAGATCCTCTTTAGAGGTGTGATGACACAAGAAGAAAACCAGAATAAGAGTTAAAAAGCCACT